>JACFYI010002893.1:44287-76775 GCA_014898755.1 Handroanthus guayacan
AAAAAAAAAAAAAAAAAAAAAAAAAAAAAAAAGGGAAATAGGGGGGACAAGTAAAGAAAAAGTTAAAAAGCTACGCCTCCAGACACACAAACACTTGTCTGGGACAATCGTACGCATTCCAACCTTGCAACTAGTACGGACAAACAGCGAACAGCCATCCATAATTGACTGACTAAATGGGGTTGGAGGCCGGGCCGGGGGTCTGCTCAGCCCGATTGAAACACTGGGTTTGGGAAGAGTCAGAAACGAACAGACGAATTTGGTCCAAGAAAGTAAGATGTTGTGGCCTATCCTTGCGCTTCACGTATCCTCTCGCCACTTTCTCGGTGTAACAGTTATAACCCTCCTCCCCGCTCCTCTTCCACAGCGCCTCCGCGTAGCTCCGGTGAGCGTAATAGGCTTGCACGGTCTCCGCGTTCTCTAAATCTCCCTGCTGCGACTCGATCTCGATCGGCAGCCTCTCATAGTGGCCCCTGGCTATCCCCTCCAGTTCGTCCATCTTGGCCAGCGCATTGGGGGAAACGGCGTAGAGCTCGCCGGAGACGCGTTGGCCGCGGCCGGGGAGATTGAGGAGGAAAGGGACACGGAAGGGCCCGCAGACGAGGGGAAGCCTGTGGAGGGTGCGGCAGGAGCCGAGGAAGGTGGCGTCGCCGGTGGCCATCATGTCTTGCAAGAGGGCGTGATTGGAGAATCCCTGCTTGAGAGTGCCGTAGGTGAATATGAGGGCAGGTTTCGCCACGGGCGCTCCACCCATCTCGACGAGATCAGCAGCAACCGATTATTAAATATTCTCTATTTCTTTGTGTTGTGTCTCGAGACTCAGCTTTGTAATAATAATTCTGAATTCTGATATGATAGTATAGGATACTCACTTTCCTTTGGGACTCATTCTTCACCCTTTATCATCACCCAGAGTCAGGTCTATATATAGATATATGCACACACCTGTCTGTGGCTGTGCGAGTGCGAGAGCCATCTTGAGTCTGTGCTTTGAAAATTGTATTGAGATTTGATTTGAGCGAGCAGCCAATGCAATGATTTGTTGCGAGGCCGGGGCGAGCTAATGAACAAATTGGGGGCGTGGGCCGTGGGCCTGGTCCTGACTCTGTCCTGTCATGACGTTCATTTTTTGTTTTCTTTTTTATTGGTAATCGTACGTAGCAGCATAGACATAGACAAGTGGCCTTTGTTTATTATTATTTTTCCCCTAAAAGTAAATGATTAATTGAATTAGGTGTCACCTTACTTTTGTTGCTGGATCTCTCGTTCGTACTCCTCCTTACAAGAAAAAGTAAAAACGAAGCAGACTCACTTAGGGGCTGTCGACTCATTGTGACCATTATCATTATTTTTATTAATTAAACAATGTTGGTGGCGCCCGCCCATTTTTCACTTAATTTTTATCCTGATTTAATGTCGCAATTTCTTTTCTTAAGTTTTTCCTGTGAAATTTGTTATTGTTTATCTCAATTTAATTACACATCTAAAAAGTCCAATACAGAAAATGATCTCTTTTCCTGTGAATTCATTTTAACCAATAAAATTCAATTCAATTCATTAAAATTTGTATTGGCATTAAATTGACATGCCAATCAACAATTAATTAAATATATTCAATAATCATATATCAATAGCACAAATAACATCCAACTTCAAAAATGTGAATATTTGAGCGTTCGAAGATGTAACATTTCCAATAGAAAAAACAAATAATGAAAGTCATATCATACTGAGGGAATAATATTATTGTATCAATCAGGATACATAGAACGAGGTTATCATGTAATCTTGGATGTGGATGGAGGGCCTGAACAAACAAAGGGTATATATTGGGTGATATTCACTATATGCTTGAAATTATGAAACGGGAACAAGAGAAGAAACAAGCCTCAATTTTAGCTCCTTCGTCAAATTATATATATGTGGCGTGCTTATCTATATGCATTTCAATCTAGGCTATGTACAACTGGAAAATCTATGGCATTATACAAATTTGATTGAGTATCTAATTCCGCGGATGGTGAAATGAATATAGTCAATTGGCTGGGCATAATTCTGGAGTGCAATTATTCCGTATGTGTGCCTTTGCCGCTACTTACTTGTGGACGGTTTCTCTTAATTGCTTGGGACATCTTCAGTCCAGCATGCTGAGCTCTGGCAACTGTCAATGGAAGCCAATCTTGGAAGCCAATATATATATATATATATATATAAAATATAAAGCAAGTGAGGCAAGCTTGCAAGAAAGAAGAAAACAAGCAATGAGTGCAGGGTGGGTCGACGTACTGGTAAAGCAACTCGTCATGGCATGCGCCATTCCTTTCCATACTCAGCCAGTCAGCCATACTTCTCTCCTCCATGCCGCTTCCCGCAGCATTAATTCTTGTTGAGTCAATTAAATACTCTGTTTTTGTTGGTGGCCCAAAAATAAGAATATCATTACAGTGGCCAATGTTAATTAATTTCATATGCCTGCTATTGTCAATTGTCATTTCTCTCTCATCAATTGTCATGTTATCACACAATTTTTTTTTTTTTTGGTAAGAAATGTTATCACACAATTTGCAACTAGACCAGACTAGATCATACATAGAATTGGAAGGAGATCAAAACCATCTGATAATAATAATAATAATAATAATAACTTCTCGAACAGTCAAAAACGTTTATTATAGCTCCTTATTCGGGATTAAGGGCAAATAAGTCATTTAAGTTAGAAACTATTTTCTTTCCCCTTGGTTGTGGTTTTCCTGGGAGGTTATTCGAGGGGTGGAGGATACCTGGACATTCTGGGGCATGTTTAAATCGTACTGATGAAAGAATGATTTGCCGGTTGGGGGGAATGGCGAACGACCTGCTCTGAGTCAACCAACAAAATCACTACGCTGAGGCGACAGCCACCCAAAGCAAGGAAATTAATCAACCATTAAAGCAAATGGGTAAGGGCCAGAATTACGACCGCAAAGGCGAGGAACAAGCCTCGAGAGAGGTCCAAGGGGACAACCAAAAGCATAAGCTGTGCAAACGGTGCAAACAGCCGTACGCAGCGTCTTCCAACACCCCAACATCTTGCCGCTTCCATCCTTCCTTCTTCGTCTGCCGCCGCCACGACGATCAAAAGAGGTAGCTCTTTAACATTCTATGCGTATGTATCTAATTTTACCATTATCAAAGCATTCCAAAGAAAGCCAAGAGCTAGAGACTTGAGAATAGGAAATTTTTGTGGACTATTACCTATTTACTCTCCACCTAGCATACCAATTCCTCAGCGGCATTAAGTTCGAATGATTCTGGAAAAATTATTAGTGGAATAGTCTATATAAGCCCTCTTCTTAACGCCTAAATTTAGGTGGTGCATTTTGGAATTTTTATTACTTTGTCGTAGCCTTTCTTTCACCAAGCTAAAAGCCTCTCTGCTGAGCAACCCTTTTGCCTTTTGGCCCCATTTCCTTTTAATTATACGCCCTTCTTCTTTTGCAAACACTTCTCTTAAATGTTCTTTGGGACATTCAGCTGCTTGCCTATAGGCTCAACCCTGGTATTGATTGATTGCCAATAAAGCAGCGCCTACTTTTAATTAGGTTTTGCTTATCTAAGCTAAAAGAAAAATGCTTTTTGAGAATGAAACATGGCAAAGAGCATGTCAAAACTGAAACTTCGGTTATGTTGCCAATATTTTGGTGTACGAGCATAGAGATTGTGAATGTGGTATGGGGACAAATCTTGCCTGGTGAGACAGAAGAATGCACCCATTTCATCAGAATCCGGTTGATTTATTTGCATTATCTTATTGAAATGACTTTGATTTCAAAAGTTACAAGGTACCGGTACGCAATTGTCATGTAAGGGATGCTGGTACCATTACCACCAACTAACCTGACTTCAGGTGGAAATCATAATCCTATGCCTAAACTGAATAAATGCTTATGGTGGAAAGAGTTTATGCAAAAAAATATTGGAAGCATTTCTCACTTTGTAACACGTGTATAAACATTCTGCCGCCAGCTCAGTCATGAAGGCAATATGATAGTTGGTTTTTACATTTTATTATGTTGGAGGAGGCCACTGCTTCTCTTGATGGAATTCGTGCCTCAATTTTAGGTTTCAATAATACTGGAACGCATTGTAAAATTTTTGGTGCATGCCTTCTGGGTGCCTACTTTACAATATGCAGGGAGTTGGTTTATGTATATGTTGTTTTTGCTCCTTATAAACAATAATTGTCTTGTCTCCAATCTTGATTTATTTGAAATGGGTCTTTTGACACAAAAACATTAGTTGAAAAAGTTGAATGTTAAAGAAGTGGCGGTAACATATAAAACATGCTTTCCTATGCAATCAAAATGCTTTTTGGCCTTAAAGATTGATGATTATTTCAATGGATTATTATAGAGCCTGACGTTTAGTCAAAAACATGGATGCATACATCACGCTTATCCTGGTAATTCTTTTGGGCCAAAAAGGTGAACCAGAAGAGTGAAATGACATATTATCCCTCATGAATAACAGCCCAAGAAAAAGAATTAAGTCACAAATGAGAAACTTGTGTGGACAGTATGAGAATACTTGTTCAATGTCATCATGAGCATATGAGTTATAGTTACAGGAGAAAATGAGCTTTAAATCTGAAAATCGGAATACTTGGACAAGCCTAATTAGGATTTCATGAGAATGTATTAGGATTATGAACTTGAAGTTACTTGTTTATGAAAATTTTTCTTGAATGGTTTATAACTGGACATCAATTTATAAGCCAAAGGCAAAGAGATTATTGCTTTAGTTCCTTTTTCTCTTCATACGGTTGTGCTATAATTTTGGTTGATGACAAACATCTGCATGTTACTCGTTGAAGGTACTATGAGCTGGGACCGGATGATCCTCCATACGCTGCCAAGTTTTACGATTGTTGTGGAGCAGAGGATGCGGGGTCACCTGGCTGCACTACCAGTTTTCATATTTCATATGATGATGAATAAAGAGGCAACATCTCCCAGTAACTGCCAAGCTTTTAATTATTGTTAGATGACCTGGCTGGTGGTGTGGATGACATAATAACCGTGATGTTATAGCAGTAAATATTGATGGATGTATAATAATCTAAGTGAAGCAGGTCGGAGTTGAGAAAGAGTAGTTGTTTAACATGAATCTCGTGAGGATATATAACTTTCTAGTTGAAGCTGGCATGCGAATAAAGTGATATAATGTATATCCTGAGGAACATGGCCTTCATATATAAGTTGTGGGGGATGGTGGTGAGACACTTTTTCTTAGTCTGTCCCCACGTTTGCACAATCAAAACTCCTTTCATTTTGATATCACCTCCATGTGCATGGCTTGGCTGCATTTTGAATAATTTAAAAGGGGCATATGGACGGTGTTCTGACTTATTTGGGTTATAGTTTTTGCAAGTTAAACGTGAAACACAGTACAAGAACACTAGTAGTACTCTAACGCTATATTTATGATGCTACACTATGCCAATGACATATATATATATATATATATTTATGATACATGTGATGATCTTGATTGCTACTTAATTTATACTGTTTTGCCCTTTAAGTGTGTAGGAGTTATGAGGGGAGTCTTTATCCATATGAAATGATGGGTTCGTGTTGTGTTATGGTGTTATTATCCATGGCATGCGGTGTGCTGACACAGTTGGATTTATGACATGACTGAGCAGCTGTAAATCATATCTAAGCATTGGCTTATTGCTGTAAATCTTACCGCAAAGTGGTGGTGCTTGGATAGATATATGATGCTGACAAGTGACAGACCCTCCACCTTAATACCTCATTGGAGATGGAAATAAAGACATGATCTTTTTATTTATTTTTTCTGGTACATAATAAGACATGATCTGTTTTAATGTTGATTGAGCACTTCTGAGTTTCAGGCGATGCAATATTGTTATTTGATTAAATAAATAAAAGAACTATTTTTATGTATTTTAATTTCTTGGATATGTTAATTATCAAAAAAGAAAAAAAAATAAAAATAAAAAAATGGCTTCTTGGTTATGTTAGTTTGATTAGATTACACGCCAACCCAATAAATGTCATCTCACCTAATAATGATTGCAATTTTCAACTTACTTACTACAAGTTGCAACAGACTGGTTAGTTTCCTTGTCAACTCCTCCCATCCTCCTTCAGGCCTCAGCTAAACTAAGCTTCCCTTCCAATCCACATTCTCTTCAATTTATGTCCCTTTCAGAAATTAAGCAATCAATCAATCCATCAATCAATTTGTATATGTGTTCTTCCTCCAAATTGAAACTACACCCTCTTAATTTGCAGTTGAATACATATTCTGTAATTGTCAACCCTCATGACAATGTCACTTCCAATACATCAAAGGCATGACTCCTCGACTTTCCCACCACTGGTAATTATTTATAATGTTGAAAAACAAAAGCTCCATGTGATGTGGGGGTGCTTCCCCCTCTTTAATCTTTTTATTTGACCTTGCCGATAATATATATATTGTTGTTTGTTTAGTTTAATACGAATTTCGTTTCTTTAAATATATATTGCTTCCATTAGTCAATTAATGGTATTATTAAAAGAGCAATATTTTGACACCGATGAATGATGATATTTAATTGCTTTGAGAAAAAGAATGATGGAATTAAATTTCTTCCAAGAAACGAATGATAGAATTTCTAATAAAAGGTGGTTAGAATTTAGAAATACAACACAAAATTTGTTACTTTTATATTTGAAAGGCTAGTATGTTGAGAAATCATAAATATTATATTGACTTAGAGGATGTGCATCTTTGTCATAAAATGAAAAGACAAAAAGAAGATAGGAAAAAGGCCGTTGCACAATCCTTAAACTTGCTATAATGTGGGAAAATATTTATGACATAATGCTTTTTAAAGAACCTATTGCTACTATATTCGAAATCAATTAAATTTTGTATTGATAATGATTTGAATTTGAATGGATAGTACCAGTTTTAAATATTTTACTTTTAGAACCAGAAACTTGAAACAAGACTTTGAAATTCAAATCCCCATACCATAAAAATCCCTCTCGTCGAAAAAATTGTTACGTTTTGCGATCGTACTTCATTAATGGATACATATCCTCTAATTAAGCAGCTTAATTAGTTTTCATTTAAAAGGAAAGCATAATAGATTTTTTTACAGACACTGAGTACAGATAGATAAGCATATGTGTGCGTGTGCGTGTGTTTCTGTGTGTGTGTGTGTGAGAGAGAGAGAGAGAGAGAGAGAGGACACAACCAAATTACCGATTAGGAATCCATCAAAGTTTCTCTCTTTTTGGGAGGTCATTTAAAGCTATATGCTGAAGAAAAAGCACAACCGGAGGTCCTCCTTTCTTTCTTTGTCTCTGACAAAGTTTTACCAAGACTCACTTTTTTGAGCTTTGACAGGGAGCCAGCCCAGAAGGGCATTTCTGTAAAACTCTATCTGCACAAGTAGAAAGAAAGGGGAGCAGCGATTGTGGTCACCCTGGACTGGACAAGAGCATCTGCATACCAACCCAAATGATTTTTTCTGTAAATTCTTCCCTACAACCATCTCTACTTCTTGCCTTTCTGTGGAGACCGTAATTCAACTATACATACAGTGTTTGTTGTCCAAAAACACACACTTTTCAGAGAAAGAGAGACGTACATTGAGTCAGACTGGGCAAGTGACATTATATTCTCTTACACCAGACAGTTCAATGGCAGGATTTTAGTGAAATCCTATTCAAGGAATTATTGCTTGTTTTACTCATATTTGCTGCAAAAGATAGTTGCTGCACATCATGTCTACCAAGACGTCTACCAAGCCCAAGTAAGTGTGGTTTTTCATTTTTGTTTGTGGATCTGGTGTGGGATTTCCTACTTCTCGTGTTTTTCAGTCGATCCTATTTCCATAAACTGAATCTGCAATTTGATCCGTGGGTGAGACGTTCATTCTGATTGCTATCTTTGAATCAACTTAGACATTCTCATTACATGACCGGTGGCCGTTTTTTCCTCAAGAAAATGGCTTCTTTTTAACCATTCCATCAGTCGCCATCATAGCTAATTTTGGTTGTATTTTACTACTTGACGGAATGGTCTGGAAACTGATCCCTAATTTCAAAATGCAACCTTTTTCCTACTTGCCCCTTCTTCAACGCCTTGTTGTGTGCTCTAGTGAAATACTCTGGTGGCACGGAGGAATTCTGGGTAAAGATTTTGTTTTTGGTTGTTAAATTGCATTTTATGCTTTATGTGCAACGTGTGTATCAGTAGATCTTGCATCGTACGGTTTAGTTGAAAATGGCTCGGATTTTTTTAAGTGACGATTATTGTTTTCTGCTTCCATAGATCTGCTCTATCTGAAACTCCCAACGCTAAAGTATCACCGGCAACTCCTCGTGTGACCAAGTCTAGCAGGGGGCTGGCTAAATCTGATGCCGATTCAGCTTCTCCCCTGCAAAATTCTCGTCTTTCAGTTGATCGTTCTCCAAGATCTGTTCCGTCAAAGCCTACAGTAGACCGACGCTCTCCCAAACTCAATACACCCCCGCCTGATGTAAGTCCCAGCAAAATGTGTTTTTCATTTGCCTGGTTGATTATGGTTGTTATTGTGTGTTGTGTTAGACAAATAGCAGATGTTGGATGCTATAATGCAGAATTTAGGCTTCTCTACCTGAGGAATGAATTGTATCTATTTAAATTACTGGGGAGGGAGAAAGAGACCTCCGTAATTCTCAAGCATTATTTGTTCTGATCTGCATTTTCTGATATTGTGATCTTTTCTTCCGTCTCAGACTCAGAAGAAGCCAAGTCGCATTCTGAAACCGTCAGAACTTCAGGCGGAGTTAACTCTTGCTCAGGAAGATCTTAAGAATGCCAAGGAGAAGTTGGTTTTGGTTGAGAAAGAAAAAGAAAAGGCACTTAATGAATTGAAAGAAGCCCAGAGATTGGCTGAGGAAGCAAAAGAGAAGCTTAGGGAGGCATTGGTGGCTCAAAAGCGAGCTGAAGAAAGTTCTGAGATTGAAAAGTTTCGAGCAGTCGAGTTGGAGCAGGCGGGCATTGAAGCAGCTCAGAAGAAGGAAGAGGAATGGCAGAAAGAGCTTGAAACAGTGAGAAACCAGCATGCTCTTGACGTGGCTGCTCTTCTGTCTGCCACTCAGGAACTTCAGAAGGCCAGGCAAGAACTAGCCATGACATGTGATGCAAAAAACCAGGCACTGAACCATGCTGAAGATGCAACAAGGATAGCCGAGGCTCATGCCGAAAAAGTTGAGGCTCTTTCTGCTGAGTTGATCCACTTGAAATCCCTGCTTGACTCTAAAGTAGAAATGGAGACCAATGAGAACAATAAGGTCATTTCAGAATTGAAATTGGAGATAGATTATCTCAGACAAGAACTTGAAAATGCAAAGTCTTTTGAAGAGAAATTGGCAGAAAAAGAGGCTACTTTGGAGCAACTTAATGTTGATCTAGAGGCTGCAAAAATGGCTGAATCTTATGCTCGTAATTTACTGGATGAGTTGCATGAAAAGGTTGAGGAATTAGCATCTCATGCTGAGCAAGCAAAGAGATTGGAGAGATCTGCATCAGAGTCTCTGGAATCTGTCATGAAACAACTGGAAGTAAGTAAGGAGTCATTGCATGATGCCGATTCTGAGATTGCAGCACTTAAAGAGAAGGTGGGTTTGCTGGAAATTTCAATTGCAAGGCAGAAAGCGGACTTGGAGGAGGCAGAACGTCGGGTTGAACTGGCTAAAGATGAAGCTTCTGAAATGGCGATGAAAATTGAATCTCTTAGGTCTGAGCTTGAAACTGTAAAAGAAGAGAAAAATCAGTCCTTAAACAATGAGAAGCTTGCAGCCGCCAATGTCCAAAACCTACTGGAAGAAAAAAACAAGCTCATCAATGAGTTGGATACTTCCAGAGATGAAGAAGAGAAGAGCAAGAAGGCGTTAGAAAGTTTAGCATCAGCCTTACACGAAGTTTCTTCAGAAGCAAGAGATACCAAAGAGAAGCTAATGTCTATACAAGTTGAGCATGAAAACTATCAAACACAGATAGAAGATCTGAAGCTGGTTCTGGAAGCCACAAAAGAGAAGTACGAAAGCATGCTGAGTGATGCAAAACAGGAAATTGATGCTCTCGCTAATTCAGTTGAACAGTCAAAGCATGATTACCAGAACCTGAAGGCTGAGTGGGAGGAGAAGGAGCTTCAGTTGATGAAGTCTGTGAAAAAATCTGAAGGAGAGAACTCTTCTATGGATGCTGAAATTAGTAGGCTGGTTAATTTACTGAAAATGGCAGAGGAAGAAGCTTGTGCAACAAGGGAGGAGGAAAATCGTTGGAAAAATTCCTTTAATGAAGCTGAATCAGAGGTAATTTACCTGAAGGAAGTCCTTGGCGAAGCAAAGGCTGAGAGCATGAGATTAAAAGAGGGTTTGATGGACAGAGAAAATGAAATGCAGAACATTCTTCAGGAGAATGAGGAGCTGCGGAAAAGAGAAGCGGTTTCTCTGGAGAAGGTTGAGGAGTTATCTAAGTTGCTCGAAGAAGCTCTGGCTAAGAAGCATGTAGAGGAAAACAGGGAGGTGACGGATAGCGAAAAAGATTATGACATGCTCCCAAAAGTGGTGGAGTTTTCTGAACAAAATGGCACAGCAGACGTGAAGCCTAATGTGGAGCTCCAATCTTCACCGGAGGAGCTACCTGTAAAGGAGAAGCTTGCTGAAGTTAATGATGTTCCGAATGATGAACCCCTGCAGAGAGCTTCTGAAGATGAAAATTTGAACGGGAAACTAAAAGAAAATGAGAAAGAGAAGGAAAACAGTGATTCTGCGGAAGTCGACCTTAAAATGTGGGAAAGCTGCAAGATTGAAGAAAAAGACTTGAGTCCGGAGGGAGAGGCAGAGGGGGAATCATTTGAGGACGAACTGGACTCAAAAGCTGAGGGTGCTGACAACCATGACCAGGCAAATGGGCTATCCACAATGGAAAATGTTGACAATGGTGGAAGCTCACCATCGAAGCAGAACAGCCAGAAGAAGAAGAAAGCTTTGCTTCGTAAGTTTGGAAACTTACTGAAGAAAAAGGGCACGAGCAATCAGAAGTAATTCATCAACCATATATTCTGTTATCTGCCTTACATTAGGGGGTATACTGGAATTTATATTGCAGTTGAGTATGTTTTGTCTTCATTTTTCTTTTCTTTTTTTTTCTCCCTTCTTTTTTCCTGTTTACCTACCCCTCATACCTCACAGGGTCCTGAATGTGAAAGGCTTGTATCATGTTTAGAATATATTTCTAGCCCGCCCTCTAACTGTCTCACAATGTGATTAGCCATGAGTCTGGTGCGTGTGAGTTTTATTTTGTAAACTTGTATTTGTCTAAATATATGATATCATTAAAAAGGAGATTCATTGTGTTTAAAATGTGGTTTTGTATAATTCTTGTGTAATCATACTGTGGTGTTCCTCTTCATATGTAGTTGGAAGTTGGAAGTTGGAAGTTGGGACTTTGTAGTTTGTTCATTTTTTCTATATATATATAAGTTGAAAAATGCCACGGCGCTTTTGGAAACATGTTATGTGAAATTGTCACCCAACACTAGTTCAAATATAAATATATCCTGAATCATACCTTTCTCAAATATAAATTTTTATACTTTTATCAGATGCAAATATTTTGCATAAAATTTAACACCTTAGTGCTACTAAAAATCTTTTAACGTTTGAAAATTGTCATTTATATATATGATTCAAAGGAATAATTCGTTGGAGCGAGAACCATTCCCAGGCGATATTCACAAAAAATGCCTACATCTTGAATTTACTGAAGAAAAGTTACATATTCCAAATTTACTGCACCAAAAACTTTCCTCCCGCATGTACTTTTATGCACAATAATAATAATAATAATAATAATAAAGTAATAAGAAACTAAAGGAAAATGTAACAAAAAAATATAAAAAAATAATAAAATGGCAACTTGTAAAAAAGGACCAATTGCTTTTTCATTTTAATGATCAGTCCCCACTCTAAATTTTTCTAGTGATAAGGACCAAGAGAGAGAAAGTTTTATATTAAAATATGTAAAGCCAGTACAGTAAGCAAAAAAAAAAAAAATAATTAACAGAATTAACAGAAAAGCTCATAAAACATACGAGATTATAGGAAATCTAACATGATTAATATTATTTAACACAATTAAAACATAATTATCCTAATACAAAGTGCATAATTAATACATAATTAACACATAATTAAAATATTTGAGACATTCTAGTAGCTGATTTTGAGCTACGAACAGTACTTCCTTCCAGATTAAGCCTCTTAACGAGGCTCTGATACCAGAGCTACAGAGTGCGCTTAAAAAATCTAAACCAAACAAAGAACTACACTTGATTGTGCGTTAGAAACTAGAAAATATACACTATTTGTATTTTAAGATACAAGGAAATTTAAAAAAAAACTGAGAGTTGTTTTGCAAAATGGAGTAGGCTGAGATTTTTGTTGCTGTTTTTCCTCTCTGCCTTTGAACTGAATGGGAGGCTCTATTTATAGCCAAATTTCAGAATTGAAAATCGGACTCCACCTTCACTTGATCAACACTAGAGATTCTTTCCCTTCTGATGCAACAGTAGACTTTGCTGACGGTAACAGTAGAGATTCTTGCTTTACTGTCAAGAGCTTGTTTTTAGCTGACGGGAACAGTAAAGATTCTTGCTTTACTGAAAAGGTCCACCATACTTCTATAGTTTTACCCTTCCATCATGTTTTCAATGTTGTGCAGAGTAGGTGAATCCATGGTTTCCCAATAATGACTATCATCTTCTTGATCGTTATCAAAAGGCAGATTTTTCAATTCAAATTGTTTCCAGATAATATCATATTTTTCTTTAAGCTCTTCTGGGATATCAACGTTTAAGGCAGAGATTTTTTCTAAGAATTCTTCTACCTCTTGTTCATTTTTTTTGGACGAAATGAAAAGTGTTGTTTTGAATAATCTTCTTCCGTCTATTGCCATTTTTTTTTCTCCATTTCTTTGAATTTTTGAGCTAATGTCCCTTATCATCATCCAAGATCAAAGGAAAGTTTCTTCTTCTGTTTGTCTTTTCATTGATATTTGATTGTCTTGATCTTGGGAAAACTTATACATTTCTAATGTCCAAATTTGGTATGGTTGGTAGAATTTTTCTTTTTCCATTCATCCAAGGGTACTAACAATTTTGAATTCTAAAGGAGTTCTTCTGAATTTTTCAGGGATTTGATAGATAATTTGTTTGATCATGGAAGAAAATTCCCAATATTTCGTAGAATTCATAGGGTCAAAGATGATTTTACTAACCAATCCCCATTCTACAACTTTTATTGAAAATGAACTCATTTAAAGATCATACTTTACCTTTTTTAGGTGATAATAAAAAAAGTACTCAAAAGACAATGCATCATCAAAAATTGATTGATGGATAATCGTGTCTATTTTTTCAAATATTGCTGAGAGAAGTTTTTCTTTGGCTTCCTCATATAGAGCAATTCTGTTTAACTTATGAAGAGATGGGTTATCTACTTCAATTCCCAAAATTTTCATTAGCCTCCTTGCTTGGAAGACTATTTCTGAATTGTGATTCCCGTTTTCAAATTTCATTGCTGAAATAAGATCACTGGCAATCATTTTTGTTTGTTCAAGTTTATCACTAGATTCTTTAATTTTATTAGAGAGTTCGAACATTGCTCTCTTGAATTCAGCTCTTCTTCCCACAATATGAGTTTTTCATACTTTGTTCAAAGGGTCATAAAGTTGCTTACTTATTCCAGGATTATAAAAATCCTTTGGTTCTTCATTTCTGACTGGTGTTTGGTTAGCAACTACATTGGCATAGGTGTGAGGTACATGCCAAAACTGACTTTCGAGCTAGTACCAGAACGGGTTGTTTGGTGGATATCAAAACTGATTAGTTGGTAGACCTCTTGGCCTGGAATGGTTTATCTCTCTTGGACCGAAACTTGGACTCTTGGTCATAGACCTCTTGTTGGAATTATTTTGCAAGATAAGAAATTTGTTAATATCCATTTGGGTGTCTACTAAGATAATCAGCAAGAATATTTTTATTAGTATTAATATGAACAACTTCAAAGGAGTATTGAGAGATATAATTTGACCATCTCACTCTCCTGGGATTATCTTCGACTCTTTTCTTTTTCAAAAAGTCTCGAACAGCTTTATTGTCTGTTCTAATTAAAAATTTGACTATGGCAAGAAAACTTTGAAATCTCTTAATACCATTTTTTATGGCTAATAATTCTTTTTCAAAGATAATATAATTCAATTCATTTGGTTTGAATTTTTCAGAATTATATCCACAAATTAACTCTTCACAATTTTTATGTTCTTTGAGTATTTCTTGTATTTCTTCTTCTTTTTGAAGATTATCAAGAGTTACTGATACTGCTTTTAGTACTACTCCCCAAAATGAATCTGATGCGTCTGTTTCTAAAATTAATAAATCTGTTTCTTTTGAAAAATAAACTTTTAGGTTTGGTTTAAAGAAATTTTTTATTTCTTGTAATCTTTTTGTATCTATTTCGGACCAATCAATTTTGGTATTGTTATTCTTCTAATTTTTCTGCGCATTCTTTAATTTTTCTAAAAATAATTTTTTCCATTTAGAAAGATTTTTGACGAATTGTCTACCATAATTAAGTAATCCTAGTAGGCTTTGTAATTCCTTTAGAGTTTCTAGTTTTTCTGAAAACTCTTTAATTTTTGTAGTAATGTCAGGTTGAAGTATTATTCCTGTTGAATTTAATATTATTCCTAAGTAATTTATTTCACTTTTTTCTAATTCTATTTTATTAGGACTAAGGATTATTCCATTGTCTTTGAATTTTTTACAAACAATTTCTAAATGGTTTTTATGTTCTTCAAGTGTTTTTGAAAAAATAAGAATATCATCAATATAGAATAAACAGAAATCCTTAAGGTCTTTAAAGATTTCGTCCATCCATCTTTGGAATATTTGTGGAGCATTACAAATACCAAATGGTAATACTGTTCATTGATAATGCCCATAAGGAGCTGAGAAAACAGTTAAAGTTTTAAACTCTTCTGTTAATTTTATTTGCTAAAATCCTGATTTATAATCAAATTTACTGAATATTTTTGTTCTTCTAGTTTGATTAACTAGGATATCTTTTCTAGGAATAAAATATCTATCAAATTCTAAATTTTTATTTAGTTTTTTATAGTTGATTACCATTCATGCTTTTCCACTTTTTAATTCGCTATGTTTCATTACTAAAAAGGTAAGACTAGAATGAGGACTCCTAGTTTTTTCTGTTAATCCTTTTTCTAATAACTCTTTTATTTGCTTTTGAAATTCATCTATATCTTTCTTAGTATAGACCATATGTTTTACTCTTACTATTTTTTCATTATCTTTTAACTTTAGCTGACAATGTCTAGGAAATTTTTCACATAGTAAAAGAAGATTTTCTGAAAAATTGGGGCTTAATATTTTGTAGACCCAATATGACTTCTCTAATTCTTTTGTTTCTAATGACTCTAAATCTAGTATTGGACTGTTATCACTACACTTGACTGGCGCAAAACCTTTGTTACAAATAAATAAATGTGATTGTATCCATGAAATTGTATAAGATTTTTTCTTATTAGTAAGAGAAAAATTTTTATTAGTTATGCTAATTGAAAAATATTGTGACAAAAAATTATTTCCTAAAATTATATCACCATGCATATGAGAAAAACATAATAATTTTAGTATTTTAAAGGTTCTTTTACCTTTAGAAGTTGTGACGATGAATGAAATATCTTTTGTTTTATATTTCATTAAACTAGTCGTATTATTAGCATTTCTAGAGGCAATTAGATTTTTCATCTTTTGCCATAATTCTTTTGGTATGGCATTTGGTTGATATACTGAAGAAGTTGCTCCAGTGTCAATAAGAGCATGTAAACTATATAGCTTATAACCTAAAAATTCAAATATTATTTATATATCACAATATCTTCTCTTATTTTGATTATAAGAAAAGAAAATTATTTCAGGATCAAATTTCATTTATTCAAATCTAATTGATTTTTATTCTTCTAATTTCCTACTCCCTGGTAGAACAAGAAATTGGACTGTTTTGATTCCTATTAGTTCTTTTCCTTTGAAACTATTAATCCCTTCTCTAGGATCACAACTTATTGATTTTCTACTAGCAGCAAGTCTAGTATCTCTAAAGTAAACGGTGTTTTCTGATACTTGAAATTCTATAGGTTTAGGATGTCTTTCATGCCCTTCCCCAGTAAATTCTTCAAATAACCATTCTTTTGGTAGACTTAGATCCTTCCAATTTAGAAGTTGTGGTTGAATCTCTGTTTCGAACGATTTTCGTTCATAGAGTTCAATTATACTAGAATCAATATTCTTAATTTTTACAGTAGTATCACTTGTGAGTTGATGGACTGCTTTCCATGAGATTCGCAAGTCATTGTGTATACCTCCAATCTTGATATTTTGGGTTTGAATTCTCAAGACGATGGTATTTTGAATTCCCTTATCTTGTACAGAAACAAAATAATTTGGTTTGACTCTGAACATTATTTCTTGAGAGCACAAATTGAATTGTATTCCTCCTATAAGAGATTGGATAGAATCATGGAATCTTTTATCTTGTACTATACAAAGTATTGGGGAGTCAATACCAAGTCTAAATAACGAAGTAATACTTATTTGTATTATCCCAATATGTATGAATCTAATTCTAGGATATTTCTCCTTTAATCTTTTAACCTTATTTTTGTCAAATATTTGGATTTCTATTTGACCATTTGATGTTGCTCTTGCTTCTGTTATTCCCTCACACATTTCAAAATGTTCCGCTTGCCAGGGTTTAAATCTTGATTTTTTGTATGAATCCTCAATTTTTAGATTTTTATATTTTTCTAAGTTAATGTTATCTAATGTTAGTTCTTCTTTTATTACATCACTAAGCTTGATTTGGCTTAACTCCTCTTGTAGTGTTGACTCAAAATTATCTTCTTGAGTTTCATCATTTAACATAAATATCTGTTCCTCATCTTCTTCTTCAAAGGATATAGATTCAATTTCATACAAAATTTCATCATCTTCAGATATTTATTCTTCTAAATATATTTCTAATTTATTTTTTTCTAAAAATTTTATAACTTTAGTATTTTTTTTAGGACATTCAGGGGATATGTGTCCTTTTTCATTACAAAAATAACATGTACAGTTTTTCTTAACCTTAGTAGATTTTCTTCTGTTACTTTTCCTAGCATATCTTTTGTTAGAAAAAAATTTTGACTTCTTATTATTTTTCTTTTATTTTCTAAATCTAAATTGTTTACTTTTTCTTCTTTTATAGGGTGCACTTGTTGTGCATCCTACTTCCCAAGTTTCTTGAAGGACTTTATCACAATATTTTTTGCCTTCGTTAGTTTTAGCTAATTATATTTTAACCTATTTTTGGGCTTTTCTTTGTAAATAATGTTCAGTTATTATTTTATAACCAAACGAAATTTTACATCCTAAAGTATCTTTAGCTTGTGATTTTTCAAGATATTTTGGATATTATTTTTCACATAATTCATCTCATGGAGTAGGGAGTTTATAGAAAAATTATTCTAGTCAATGTGTCATTTCACTAGGTTTAAGCATCCAGAAGTACCTTTGATAGAGTTTTGCGAAATCGATGTATTTACAAATATTGCATAACTTCATCTTGGTTAAGGCATATTTTACCTCCTTATAATAAGTTTCAGAATTTTTTATTCCTACAAACTGTTCTTTTATTAATGTAGCAAAATCTTGTAATACAGTTCTTAAATCTGATTTTTTCAATAATTGAGCCTTTTCTGATTGACCGCGCTCGATTTCTTCCCAAGCCTTTAACCAATTTAATATATCTCCTTGTAATGTTCCTGCATCATAGTCTAAAAATTTTTCTTTTGACCATATTTCTTGGTAGTTATTTACTACAAAAGTTAGGGATTGTGTTCATTCATCTATTATTCTTTCATAATTTTTAGGGTGACTATCTTTAAAATCTAAGTATGTTTCATGGGTAGTTATTCCATTTTTATGTGATTCTCCCTTATTGGAAGAAGTTGAAGCTTCTTCTTTAACTTTTTTTTCTTCTATATTTAAGGATTCATCTTCTTTTATGCGTTGTTTTTCTTAATGTTTGTTTTCATCTTGAAAAATTTTATATAATTCTTCTTTATTTTCGGAATCTGAATTGTTTTTTTTATCTGAATTCACCACGCTTATTGCGTAGAATTCTTCAATTTCTGAATTTTCATCATCCGTGTCTATGTTTAAGACATATTCAAATTCTTGAAAAATATTTTCATATTGTTCATATAGGAATTGTATCTGATTTAGATACTTTATTCTTTTATTTATATCATTAGTATCCTTATATCTTTTTTTCTAATATTCAATTATTTCTTTATATGCCATGAAATCATCATATTTTTTTTTTCATTTTTCAATGTCTATGGTTAAGACGTGATCTTGAAACTTTTTAGCACATTTAAACATAGTTATTTTAACTATATTACTTGACTCTACATTCTCCTCAAAAGTAACTTTCTTGCCTTCTATTAATCTCTTTTAACGTTTGTATTTCCACTAAGTCTTTATTGACTAAGTCTTCCATAATTCTTTTTATTTTTTCAAGTAGATTAATATTTTTAATCCTACCTATTTTCAATAAATTTTCATTAATATTGCTAGTTATATTATATATACTACTAGTTATATCAATTAGATAATTTATAGCCTTACTCATGTTTGAGTTATTGCTTTTATTTTCTAATATATGTATCGCATGTCCAAAGTTTCCTTTGAGTGGTTTTCCTAAGTACATTAAATTTTTGGTTTCTGTTCTTAATTGTTTATCCTTCATAGAAGGCTTACATTCTAGTTCAAGTTTAGCCTTACTAGATTCATAACACCACTTAGGTAACAAGGATCAAATAGCCTAATTTTTCAACACTAAAAGTCTCTCGACTTAAAAACAATGTAATCAATTTTACCTAATAATAGTAGATAATTCTTCAAAAGAAACTGGAAGTACAGATACACTGATATGAAGTATAAAAATACAGATATGGAGTATAGAAACACAAATATTTAGTACAAATGCATAAAAGCATAAATAACAACTAGGGAGTAAAGAGTAAAAATTAAGAAAACATAAAAGTAAGTAGGGAGTAAAGTGAAGGAATCTTTTGGGCTGGTCCTAAAGGCTAAAATGAAAATGGATTGGGGAGTTTTTCCCAAAATGCCTAAAAAATAACAAACTTTTATGTAAATTTTGGAGACGGTATTAAATTATAGTTGGAATACTTAAATTTTAGTTGAATTCAATAGCTTTAATCTTCTGTCCCAATAACCAAGCATATCAGGCAGGCAGGTTTAAATTAAAGGGCAGCGACACTCATTTTAATTGGCCCATAAATAAAATACGACCCAATCCCACTGCCCAAGTCATATGGAAACCGGGTAAACGGAAGATTAAAAATGAAGTGAAGAAACATAAATTTCTCAATTGTCGGAACATCAAAATTAATCGGTAAGGATTCAAAGGACCAACGATGTGGGTAGCGCTGACATGCGGTCTAGTTCTCTGCTACTTGGTCAAGTGCTTGTTCTACGAAGACGACACCCTCCTCGATCTCGATTCCTACCACGCCAATGCCCTCTTCACCGTCGCCAAAAGGTTAATCTTCACTCTTTTTCTTAACCCCCAATTTTTCTCGTGAAATGATCAAGTTCCTGTTTCAAATTTTGATTTTTGCTTCTGTATGTATGTTTATGTGATCCGTGTTTTGGTGGGCACAGGCTAGAAAAGCTTTATCGTGGAAGCAAAGTCTACGTTGGGGTCCAAATTCCAGATGCTGATTCCGCTTCTCGTCGGAATATTGATGTTGTTCTCGTCACTAATCAGTACTTCCTTTTTCTCTTTTCTTTTACTCAATTCATTTTGGTATCTTTATTTATTGACAATGTAATTCTACTGCACATTTATGTTATATTTACTGAGAGCTGTGGAGGCAGCACTTTTCCCCTCTTGAAATGTTAGAATGATTTTTCCTTTCCCTTGAATTGTTATGAAATTGAATCTTGACGAGTGAACGGTTGCTGTTTGGTTCTGTAAATTATTTATTATTGTTATTATTTTCCCACAGGGAAGCTGTGGTGATTTCTGTGAAGAATGTGTCAGGATATGTGTCCACCGACCAGGATGGTAATTGGGTTTGCACCGGAAAGCACCATAAAACCGAACATATTCCAAACCCTGTAAGTTACTTCATCTCTTTTTTATTTTCAACTGTCATTTTGAACAGTGTGGAAGGCCCTTTTGCTTTTTGCTTTTTGCTTTTTCTTTTTCCCCCCTTCTGCAGCAAGTTGTTAGCTCTCACACCAATACGGTGAATTTTCTACAATTCAGGTGGCTGAAAGCAAACAATTGGTATCCATTCTTGAAGAATATCTTGAACAAAGGGGAGTCAATCTTCCAGAAGGATATTTATCTTTCAAAGTCATATGCCCAAACCCAAAATTTTGGTATGTTTTTGTCTTGTTTACTGTCTCCTTGTTGATCTGTTTATAAAATAAAATAAAATAAAAGAACTATAGCTTTGGTGATTAGGAGTATTGGGATCAGTGTTTTTTGTAATTTTTCAACTTTTTCCTTCATAGCTTAAGTCATTGGTGTACGCTTTATGTGTCATCAGTGGGTGCACTGGTATGCCAACCCATTTTAAATATTTAACCCAGAAGACTTTAGGTATCACCTTGAGTTTTTACTCTTTATACGAACATTTGGAGGATTGAGTGGTTGAGTTTCATTCCAAAATTATCATGGTGTATGGCTAATGAGATCATTTTGCATCTTGGCTATCACCTTTGAAGGCTTCTCACAGCTGCTCCAGTACTGTTGACTGTTGTTATGAATAGAAGGATTTATCCACCTTCTAGAAATGAGTTTTGCTGATATATGTAAGTTTATTTGTAGCTTATATCACACAGAAAATCCCAGGCACAATAACACTGTAAATCACTCATTTGTAATTATGGAAAAGTATTAAGTCAAGCTAAAACGATTTCCACCTCTTTGTTAGACATGCAAAATTGTATTCGTGGTTATCACCAAGCTTCTTCTTTGCCTATATATCTAATTCAGCTGCTCTTCTTGCAGTGCCATTCCTCCAGATGCTTTTCCACCTGAGGTCATTACTTACGATCAGTGGACACAGTTAAAACCTGAGCAGAAAACTTCATATTCTGGATGGATCAGAGGTGTACTACATGGTGGAAAGGATAAAATGCAGGACTCACTTTTTCAGAAGCTTAATTCTGTCCTCAGCACCGCCCCAATTTCTGATAGGTGGGCCACCGATTCATCTTCGTGACTATTGACTACTTCATAGGCTTGTCAGTTTCCATTGAAGTTAGATGGAGGAGCTTTAATTGTGTCGTGCTATAATATTGTTTTCTAAATTGTGATGTTTTGTAGCTCACTTCCGCCATGATCTCATCCTTGAGATTCCATCACAACTATTGGACAAACTGACTAGCTCTAGAAATTCGGTTTTCTTCTTTTATGATCAGTATTATTTAGCATCTATTTACATCTAGTTATGTCTTTTAATGTAGGTTAGAGCTCAAAGGCAGCAGGTATGTTCTAGGAGAATTTCTTGAATTCAAAGGGAAAGAAGATGACCTCCAGGCATTGAGTAAGATCAAGAGATCAAAAGTCAGTCGCCTGAGCGTTCAAAAGATTAGCATGTTTGGTCTCGGTAATTCCTCTATATCTTCTCATACTCTGTAGTTTGACATGGTTTTTTGAATTTAATAATCTGCATTACTTTTGTAGTTATATTCGATTATGCCTTATTGTCCATTACGTGCAGCTAGTTCAACTGTCCAAGTTTTGTATGCTCCTCGTGATTATCGCGTTGAAGGATCTTCGGCATCTTCACAGTGGGAGGAGGAAGTGACTGTTAGATCAAACACAGAGGTCGTTTTTCAACCACAAAATTCTACAAAACTGCGCAAGTATAAGCTGTCAAAAGTTATTTCCCTGTCTCTGAGTGCCTGATCACACGCATATGGCAGCAGAAAATGTCTTTGGATCTTCAGCTTTAGACTCAGTTATAGCATTCTAAGCTGAGGTCTGTGTTATGTAAATTCATATGTATGCATGCTTCGAGAAATAATGTCAGAGACATTGGTGGACATTATCATCCTTTACTCATTCCCTTGTGGCCATAAAGACGATTATCCTCGCTTATACATGCATAGAGTTTTGCTCTTTTTTGTCTTGTCTTTTAGTTGTCGTTGCACAGGCCACATCTGTCAAATGTTTCATTTTAGTCCCTTGTCTCTATACCGTGTCATTATAATTCCAGAAATCTCTTTGAAATTCGGATGGAACATGCTATTACTCATTATAATTCCAGAAATCTCTTTGAAATTCAGGTGGAACACGCTATTACTCGTATTTTTGGTAAACCACAATGATTTGATCTATAAGAAACGGTAGAATTCTTATCAAATCAAAGGTGCATAGTTATAGCATTCGACAGAATTTTATCAGTGTTTTTCTGCAGCATATAGAGGAATATGAAGATATGTAATTCAAATATCGGAGAATGGAGGAGTTGCAGCCTTTGTATTGATGAATCAAAGTAGAAATCCGAAAGTGTCCATTGTTGAATACATCATCAGACGTCCTTGAGAGTGCAACCATGCTGAAATGATCAAACTGCCCTGACAAATATTATGGAGTCTACTAGTAGGGGGAGGTTGGGTAGGCCTTAGTTGTTGTCGATGCTGCTGTTTTGGTGCAGATAATCTGCAGCAACTTGCTTAATTGAAACGAGTGGTTGAATAGAAACAAGGGCAGCATCAGTAGCAGCCTCTTCTTTCAATTCATATTCTATCGTTGCTTTCGTGATGCACTGATTCTCCATTCCCTCCTTCTTCAGCACCTCGAACCGGACCCGATACAGAGTATATACCATATCCAGAAACCCACCTTCCACTATTTCTGCTACTTTCACTCGTTTCTCGTCATCTATCACCGTGAACCTCTCCTTATGCGAAGTCAACCCGTTCATCCCTGTTTTTCTGTATAAAGAAACAGGCCTTGAGATCAAGGAGACGGAAGGTAGCAAATTGAGAGAGATACGGATTAGATATTCCTGGAGCAAAGAAAACCTTGAGGATGGTTCCCTCGCCTTGTATGACGTTGACTTTGGTGATGAGAGCGGGACGTTTCTGGACAACAAGTTTGCCGAGCTGTAGGACTACTAGGCCCCAGTAAAGTTTCCATGCTTCACTTGCTGGTGCGCTTACTCTCTCTCCTCCCACGCTGTTCCATGCATTTTTCCTGGATTTGAAGAGTAGAGATGACAATTACAACTACTATTACTATATATAAATGTTTGACTATTGATGTGCTGGTGCAAAACAATGCATTATGCACGTCTAAATACGCATTTTGGAATTTGGAGTAATTGTATCTATGAATATTGAGTAATTTGCCGAAGTTTGGCATCCCTTCTCTACCCTTCCCCCCGAGTATTAAAACCGTACCTAATGCTCTATCTATTACTGTCCCTAAATTTTGCTTTTATTCCCATTCCCAATTATTTTTTTCGATAGAGCCCAACATTTCCTTTTTTACCCCCCGCCCCCCGGCCCCCCCAACAAAATCTATCATGTGCAGTGCACATGCCATATTCCAAAAGGAAAAATGGTCAATGCGTTGTTTCTTGGAGTGTTACCCGATATTATAGAGGTGTCAAACGGGCCATCCGGGCTTGCCCTGCCCACGAAACCGTTTAGCCCGGCCCGTATCGGTTCCGGGCTTAGATAGGTCAAAACTTTTTTTGCGGGGGCCCGGCCCTTAAGCGGCCCTTTTAATAATGGGGCCAGACCTAAATGGTTTCGGGTTAAACGGGTCTTAAACAGGCTAAACGGTTCCGGCCTTAAATGAGCATTAAACAGGCTAAATGGGCCAGATTTTTTTTTTAATTTTTTCCAAGTAATTCTTGATATAATTATAATGAAGAAGAAGAAATAAGCAATTTTCCATTTATTTAGTTCAAAATACTCTTAAAAATATGAAAAGAAATATCATAAATTTTATATCCAATATATTTTATTAGCATGATAAAAATTAAAGTATTAACATACTATAATATTTTAAAGTACTATTTTAGTTGTATTTTTTAAAAATATAATATTTTCATTAAACACTTAAATAATATTATGTTTTGAAAGTTTTATATAGCATAATATTTTTCAAATATTAAAATTAAATTAAATAATTTAACAAATACTAAAAAAAAAAGTAATTATAGATTTAAGAAAAACATCACTTGTGTAGGTGGTGAATGGTTTGGCATAAATCCCCTGCATGTAACATTAATTTGAATGAAAATAGTGACATAATTACACAACTAAATCTCAACAAATTTGCTTTATTAAAAAAATTACTAATATATTATACAATATTTTTTGTTTTTCCTTTTTTGAAACTTTAATTTTAATTTTATTTGATTTGATTTATTCATTATTTAAAAAAAAATTACACTGTTCCGGGCTGGTTCCAATCCGATCCGGGGCCCAAAATATTGGGCCCGGGATGAACCTATAGACGGAACGGTTAAAATCGACCCGTTTATGAACAATGCCCGAGCCGGGCCAGGCTGGGCTTTTACTCTGGCCGGGCTGGGCGGTCTGGCCTGTTTTGACACCTCTATCACCAAGGTAGCCATATATATAAAAAGAAAAGTCGGCCAAATGGAGTCTTCATGCCTTAAGTAATTTGCTAAGATAGAGTTTTAATGCCTTAAGTAACTTGCTATGATAGAGTCTTAGTACCTTAAGTAACTATTTATGACACCTAAATTTTTTTTTTTTTTGTCAAGAATCCAAAAAAAAAAAAAAAAAGTTGGCTGCCTTTATGCTCCTTAATTACAATTAGTTAGTCAAAAGAAAATTTCAACTTGTCTTCTCAATTTCAAGAAGAAAAATTCAAATTGAATTCTTAATCTTCATGAAGGGATATTTCAAATTAAATTGTCTTCTTAACACTCTCTCTTAATTTGAAATTCGAACTTTATTTCAAAATTGTTACATTTTTTTTCGAATTAACCACTTTCGTAAGTCCATCTACCAATTGATCTTTAGTATTTACGAACTCTAGTTGAATCTCTTGATTATTGATGAAACTTTTAATGAAATGATGACGAAGCTCAATATACTTTGACCTCACATGAAAAACTAGATTCTTTGTCATTGCGATCCTTGACATATATTATCGCAGTATATTGTTGTGGAAGTGTATTGTTTTTGCTGAATATATGCTAAAGTTCTTCAAAGCCAAACAGCTTTACAAGCGGCGACAGTAGCAATGATATATTCCGCTTTTGCTGATGAAAGTGATACCGTCTTTTATTTTTTAGATGCCCAAGAAATAATTTTAGATCATAAACAAAATACATATCCAAATGTACTCTTTTGATCATCGACTGATTCAGCCCAGTCACTATCCATATATCCAACAAGTTTATTTTCTTTCTCTTTGACATATTTAATGCTAAGTTTTCTCGTACCTTGAAGATATCATAAAATTCTTTTTGCTAATGCATAGTATAATTTACTTGGCTCATGCATAAATCTTGATATCAAGCTAACTGGATAGACGATGTCTGGACGTGTATTTGTCAAATAAATCAATGAGCGCACTAAACTTCGATATGTCTTCGTATCTACGTTATCTGCTCCATCATTCAACTGCAATTTCTCATTGATTATAAATGGAGTTAAGATTGGCTTGCAATTGCTCATCTGGAATTTTTTCAATAACTTTTCAAGACATTTTTCTTGAGAAATAAATATTTCTCTTTTGGATTGATGAACTTGAATTCCAAGAAAATATTTCATAAGATCAAGATCAATCATCTCGTATTTCTCCATCATAGCTTTTTTGAATTCTTCCATCATCATTAAGTCTATCCATGTAAAAATTAGGTCATCAATATAAAGACAGACAATAAGAAAGTTTTGCTCACCTTTTTTCTTTACATATAACGATAGTTCACTTTGGCTCTTTTGAAAATCATTCTTCTAGAAATAGCTATCAATATTGCTATTCTAAACTCATGGAACTTGTTTCAATCCATATAATGCTTTTTTAAGTCGATAAACTTTGTTTTCTTTACCATCTACAATATAGCCTTCTGATTGCTCGACATAAACTTCTTCTAACTCTCCATTTAGAAAAGCAGATTTGATATCCAATTGATACATTGATAGCTCTAGCTATGTTGCTAGAGCTAAGACAAATCATCGTGTCTCCATTCGAGCAACCTAAGCAAATGTTTCATTAAAATCTATTCTTAGTTGTTGAGAATACACTTTTGCTACTAAACGGGCCTTATGCTTGTTAATTGAGCCATCTTCCTTATATTTTGTCTTGTAGACCCATTTGACCCTGATTACGCTTTTTCCTTCGAGAAGATCTACAAGCTCCCACGTCTTATGCTTTTTAGTGCTAGCAATTTCTTCATCCATGGTATTTCGCCATACTTCTTCTTTAGCAGCTTCTTCGAAAGTTTGCGGCTCACAAGAGAAAAATGTAAAATCACATAATTCATAGATTTCTCTAAAATTTCGTACCTTTCTTATTGGGCTTTCAGATTCTGGATATGGTCTACTGGATGAGTTTGATGAGCTAGAGCTCAGACTAGAACTCGAGCTAGTGCTTTGGTTCATCTTCTTTCTTTGGAGAAGTAGTAGTTGGTTCAGACAAATATACAATCTTTGTTTTTATTTTTTCGTTTTCTTCCCAATTCCATTACTGCTTTTCATCAAAAATAACATCTCGAAAAATAATGAATTTATTTGATTTTGGCCCTAATAAACGATACCCTTTAGATTCGTCACTGGAACCAACAAAGATGAGTTTCTCGCCTTTGTCATCGAATTTTTCTCTTTTTGGGAAGGAACCTATGAATAAGCAATGCAACCGAAAACTTTAAAATGGTTTACCTGAGGCTTTCTTCGATACCATGCTTCACATGGAATCTTATTTGGAACCGCTTTTGTGGGTGAGCGATTCACTGCTATGAAAACTCTAAAAAAAAATTTTGTACATTTTCTGAATCTTTCATGGCTAGATTATCAAACCTCGCCATAAGTTTTGCAATTTTATGGAGATAATTTTTTCATAACCTCCAATTGTTTTTTGAAAGTTTTTCATGCATCTTTTGATGTTTTCACACCCATAATACGTGGAAGAATAGACCGACTTACCCCTTGGTGCATAAAGAATAAGGCTTTTGCGTCTTTAGTCTTATTCTCTTTATGCTCCTATTTCTTCCCTACTGTGAAGTTGGCTTCTTCTTTCAGAGGATATGTTTCATACCCCTCTTCAACGATATCCCAAAGTTCATGGGACACGAACGATTTTTGCATTAGGACACTCTATAATTCATAATCTTATCCAACAAAAATTGGAACACCTTATTGGGAATATGTGAAAGCAAGTTCACTATTGATTGTCGAACCCATTTTTCTTTTACATGTAAATGAATATCAAACCAAGGGTGGCTCTAATATATATCAAAATGAATATTACAAAATTTTTCCCAATGTTCATGCAATATAACTTGGGAATATCTCTCTTTTCTAAACTAAAAAATGCGCTCAATTGCTTAGCATTTGCCTCACACTTTTTGCCTATCTAACATTCACCCAGGCAGCCATATATATAGAAAGAAAAGTTGGCCAAATGGAGTCTTGATGCCTTAAGTAACTTGCTAAGATAGAGTCTTAATGCCTTGAGTAACTTGCTAAGATAGAGTCTTATACCTTAAGTAACTATTTATGACTACTAAATTTTTGGTGAAGAATCCAAAAAAGTGACTGCTTTTATGCTCCTTAATTTCAATTGGTTAGTCCAAAGAGAATTTCAATTTGTCTTCTTAATCCCAAGAAGAAGAATTTAAATTGATTTCTTAATTTTCATGAAGGGAAATTTCAAATTAAATTGTCTTCTTAACATGGAGTTTCCCATATGAATCTTGGAGTGATCTCATCTAAGTAGGGTTGTTAATTTATTCTTTTGTTGATGAATCGATCAATTCTTTTTAATTAATATATCAAACTAGAAGGCAGAAATTAAAGTCCGGAGGCTAATTAACTAAAATACATTGCCAATTCCTGAATCAAACCATGATGAGATAATACAAATGAGCCCCCAAGAAATAACATTATTATATATCGAGAAGCAAGCAATTGACATTGAAACTCCAGATGAAATGAGATAGTACAGTACTAATGGGGCAGGATAATCTTAATTAGTTGTTGTCGTTGTCGTAGTTTTGGAGGAGATATTCAGCAGCAAGTTGCATAATAGTAACGAGTGGTTGAATAGAAACAAGAGCAGCATTAGCAGTGGCCTCTTCTTTCAACTCATACTCTATGGTCGATTTAGTGATACACTGATTCTCCACCCCTTCCTTCTCCAGCACCTCAAACCGGACCCGATACAGAGTAAAACCCAGATCCAGATACCCGCCTTCCACCACCTCCGCTTCCTTCACCCGTGTCTCATCATCCACCACCGTGAACTTCTCCTTGTAGGACTTCATTCCCGGCGTCTCTGTACGCATGTAATATATATGTTTTGGATAGATTATAACCTTGAAATTGATTCAAAGAATAGATCTACCTGGATTTAAATGTAATTAGCAATTAGTATAGTATAGAACATATACGTGGAGGAAAAAAGATCTCGAGGATGGTTCCGGCGCCGCCGTCGCCTTGTATGACGTCGATTTTGGTGATGAGGTTGGGAAGTGCATCGCCGACGATTTTTGCCAGTTGAAGAGTGCCGTAAAGCTTCCACGCCTCGCTTGCCGGTACCTTAACCTCTCTCTCTTCTGAGAGTGTTCCGAACATCTTCAACTAATGTGAGCAGAAAACAACTGTAGAGTAATTATTTTTTCAGCGCACTAAGAAACACATGTATAAATAGGACTCATTGGAGTAACTTAAACTTCACCCTGGTTGAGGCTCATTAGTGAAAACTACATCATGGTAAATTACTAATTAAGATGTAATTTACTGTGGAGAAGAATATTGACCTCAAGATACCTTCCCACTAAGTATCTAATCAAGTAAATAACAATTACTTGCGTTATTTGAATTATTTAACATTGTGATCTTCGAAGAGTTTAACTTATTAATTTGCTATTAAAGTCGGCAGATCTTTCTTTTCTTCTTCTTCCATTCAATGTATATATTAAATGGGGAATCACTAATTTGCGCCTTGTTTTTGGCATCACGGCCTCCCCAATGTGAAAATCGATTGTCATTATACTGTTGTCCTTGAAATTAATTATTTATTCCACTTTTCCTTTTCGGTTTAGTCTATCTATGCACCCGGTGCATAGAAAAGTGACAAGTGTAACTTGTTTGGCCTTTTCTTTTCTTTCCTTTTTTTTTTTTTTTTTGTTTTCTCCTTTATTTCCTTTATTTCCTTTTAATAAAAATTTTGTAAATATTATAAATAAAAATGTTTAATAAAACATTTTGTACATGTTTAGTATCTTGTAATATTTTTAATTAAGATCAATCAATCTTAAATTATTAATTCATTTTTATAATTACTTGCTTTTCAAATTGAATTTATATAAAAAAAGAGATGAAAAATAAATTTGAATATTTTATTAGTAGATAAATCTTTTCAAATTGAATTTATATTAAAAAAAAGGTGAAAAAATGAATTTGGATATTTTTATTAGTAGATAAATCTCAATTTGGCAAATATTCATACATAATAAATAAATTAATAGTGTCAAAGCAACAACAATATTCATATATAATAAATAAATTAATGCCAATAGGGAATTTTTTATTTTTTTAACTTCAACGAAAAAAAGAAGAAAAAGAAGTACTCCACCTTGTAACTATATTTCAACTTTTTAAAAATGAATCTACCAATAAATAAATTTTAAAATAAGTACTCCACCTTGTAAGTTTATATGTGGTGTAAAAAAAATTCAAATATAAATAAAATACTATAAAATAAAAATTTTAAAATTTTAAAATAATACAAATATCAATTTAAAATTGCATATTTATATTTGGATTTTTTGTATTATATATAAAATCCAAAAGACTAAGTTAGTTGCAAAAAAGAATGTGCAAGAATCATATATTTATTATGAATTGCACATGATTCCAAAATAAAGTTAATTCATTATATTTTATTTTTATCTGATCATATATTTTTTAACTATGGAAATATATTTAATTGTATTTGCTATATGAAATACCACATTTAAAAAAAATGTGAAGTTGGAGACAAAAAAAAAAAGTCATATAATTGGAAAAGGAATGGAGTGCCTAAAAAAATATTAAATCAGTGAAGGGACGAAGAAAAAATATTAATTTTTTTTTATTCTTTTATTTAATATATTAATGCATTTTTTTTTTGGTGAATTTAATATATTAATGCATTAAAAACATATCACTAATACACATATATTTTATATTTAAAAATAATGATAATGAAAATAAAAAGATTTTATTTTATTTTTTGCCTTATATGAAAAATTTTAATTCAGAAATTATAATATGTGGTCACAAGTGTTATTCACCTTGATCGGGAAAAAAAGAAAAAAAAAATTGAAATCTTCAAGTGCAATTTCACCTTTGACATTTTCATTTTTTTTTTTCTTTTCTTTTCTTTTTTTCCCAATTTGAACTTTCACACTAACTAATATATTAGTTGCAAACTTGTATTTTGAAAGAGTGAGATGCACGCGCTCAACTTCCATTAACATTTGGATGGAAAACAGTACGGTGTCACAAAAGTGTTAAAAAATCATAGATTTTGTTCTAAAAATGTCAAAGTGAAAATGTTGGTACCAAAAGCGCAAAATAGCCTATCTCTTGGGATCAAAAGTGCAAATTTTCCTTTTCTTATATTTCCCTATAAAATAGAGGACCGTGGATATCGATCATATATTAATGAAATAGGAGATCATAAAGCACAAGTTGAAACACAAGAATCAAATTGGACATATACGTGCATTGGCACACCATACATAAGGGCTTTTGTGATTTGATTTATTAGTAGGAACATTGATACCCTAAGAATCGTCCAATATATATGGGGTAAATTGCAATTTACTCCCTAGTGAAATAGAAATTAAATGTGCAAAAAACTTTCTGTGAAAAAAAATAGGCATTAATACCCTTTATAATTTAAAAAATCATGCATTAAGCTCTCTTCTATAGGCATTCACTAGTGTATTTTGCAGCCAATTTAATTTTATTATTTTAGCCTATGGAATATCATTTTTGTCCTGTGTAATAATAATATCTAACTTTGACAAATTATAATAATAACCAATTTGCCGCAATATAGATGTGACTAATTTGGAAATTATCACAAAATTCAATAATGGAAGAGGTATTATTGTAATTTTTCTTTTTCCACTTTAGTTTTCCAACTAAATTCCAACCTTTTTTTATGTCAAAATATCTATTATACGCACAGCAGACGCCATATTTTTGAGCAATAACGGCCAATGCATTGTTTCTTGAATTACAATTTCATATACGTCAATTAAATTAAGGATTATAATACAGCACAATAAATTATGTTTTGACCCGTACGTCAAAATCACATTACGGAGTGGTAACTGACTCGAAATATTGAAACTGCACGACATTAATAATTACCATGGGCTGCTCAATATTCCAACTCCAACTCCCGGGTGGCCATGTTTTATTTGTTAATATTGTTTCCAATTGTTGCGGTTGTTGTAGTTTCGGACCAAATAATCAGCAGCATGTTCCATTATAGCAATGAGAGATTTGATGCAAACAATTGCAGCATTGGCAGCGGCTTCTTCTTTGAGCTCATACTCTACTGTTGATCTGGTGACGCACTGATTCTCCGTCCCCTCTTTCTCTACAATATCAAACCGGATGCGGTACAAGGTAAAACCCGGATCCAAATACCCGCCTTCCACCACCTGCACCAACTTCACTCGCTTCTCATCATCCACCACCGTGAACGTCTCCTTGCACGACGTAAATCCCCCCGGCCCTGCATTGCATGCAGCACAACTACTTAATTTTCATCATCATTTCGAATATAACTAATTAAACACACTTCGATCAATTAACATGAAATCAACTTAGTGTAACTGTTTGAACAATATTAATTAGAAATTAGTATACATACCTGGGGGAAAAAAGAGCTCGAGAATTGTTCCGGGGGCCCCGTCGCCTTGGACAAGGTTGATTTTGGTGACGACATCTGGAAGCCCCTCGGCAACTATATTGGCGAGTTGGAGGGTGCCGTAAAGCTTCTGTGAGAATTTTGGGTTATGAAATCTATTTATATCAGCTAACTTTAGCTCAATA
>JACFYI010002893.1:83115-111184 GCA_014898755.1 Handroanthus guayacan
TTCAAATTCAAATCTGGTTACTGTTTATGCATGCCTTGAATTATATTCTGTTAAAATAAACGCAACTTTGGATTTGATATTATGCTTGTGGAATTACATTTTGATTATTTGAATATATTTTGATAATCTGATATGAATTGCATGATTTGATTGTACGTATCAATTTGCTATTATCACTTGTAATTTCCATACTTTTAGCATAACTTATTTGCAACAATCTCATCTGCCAAACGTAATATCACCTGACTGTAACATGTATATACTGATATGATCATGTTAAATAATTGCGCACAATACATACATTGAATAATTATTAAGTTATATAAAGAGAATCTTCTTTTCCTTCTTTCTGGTTAGGGTAAAAGTACATATAGCCAGTTACGAAGTAGTATGATCTCAAAGCAAATAAGCATTAACTGCAAAACTAACTTATACGCGATTCGGTCAATTTTATGTTCTTCATAAAGAATGGGTGGTGCAATAATATAATTAAAATTTAACTAGGAGTAGGACAGGCCCGAATTCATGGCCATTGAAGCGGCTTCTTGCCTGTTGGATTCTGTAAGCAGAGATGCCTGCTGCTTGGGATTTGATGAACTTATCTCCTCCAGCTCGCCCGCTGAACTGCTGCATCAAGTAAATAAATTAAAGCACAAAAACAATTCGTTTAAGAAGAGTACAGCACTGTTTAGAAGATGAATCAGAGTACACAGAATGAGAAATTAATGTATTGCCTGCATGGCTGAACAACTGTGTCGGGAATCATGGGAGGAGGAAAATCCATTGCCCTATCTGCTGCAAGCTGCTGAGCCTTTTCAAACTCTTTCAAAACTGCTACATAATCTTTTGCAAGCTTAGCATCAGCAACTTTTTTCCTCGCCTGAGATACACACGGAGCATGACCTCTTAACAAATACCGCATTAAAGTAAACATTAATGCTGAGTTATAAGCTTTTCGTGCGAGGAGTATAGTGAAGCAGTTGTGTGGGATTATAATTGTAAGCTTATTCAGTAGTATTAACAACTCATGGTGTGTCTTTGCACATCATATATGAATTAATCTTAATTTGGTCATGTTAATTCTACCTATGCAATGTCCTGGCTGCACAGAACAATAGTCACAACCCGAAAGAAACCAAAAGGAAAAGTTAAGATCAAACAAAAATAAGGAGGCAAATGCTGAAAATTGTTCGTAGCTAGTGGAATTAATGATAGAATTCAAGTAGAGCAGTAATTAGGATACTTAACACTAACATCACAAAAACCACTGTGACGATGCCCGCCATATCTATATATGTGCTTGACCTAGGTCATAAAATCATTGACAGGACACAAATATATTTATACATATGTGTGTGTGTGTGTGTGTTTATTTTTTTTTAAAAGAAAGCCAATTGCAAACAACTTACATCAATTTTTGTAAAGTGCTTGTCAGTTTCTCTAATGTGATGGAGTTGAGCCGAAGTCTCCGTCACCAGTTGCCTAATCTGCAACCTTGTCGTACGGCTACGGGCAAAAAGAAGGTCAAAATATCCAAGCGTTGGATATCATGAGAATATATATGACACCTTCCATATCCAAATTAACACGCACATTATAGTCATATAGATACTGCTGAAAGGAAATAATTACAATAAGATTTACGAAGTTTGATGCTCAGTAGCCCGAGAAACAAATAGTAGTTGAGGAAACTACTCACAGTTTCTGGCGGAGGTCAAGGGTGTCTTCTGGAGTTCCAATTGTATTGACCATGCGTTTTTAGGAAGCCACGGCAGTGTTAATCTTAGACACGGCGGCAACAACTGCCCGAGAAACGCTCTGTTCATTGAATAGAAGGGCCTCTTGGGAAGCAACAGCCCGGCCCCTTTCAAGGTCTTGAAAGCTCATGATTTTATATATATATATATATATATTATATTTGATATGATCAATATAGCTACACGTAAGTAACTAACTAATCAGCTGTAGCACCACCTTGCGTAAATTAAAAATTTGATCAATACAAAGACATGCAACACAGTAGCTAATCAATTAGGAGAAAGATTCAGTTTATAGAAGAAGAAGAAGTTGACTAATAGGTTGATCTGAAGATTGAATCTTGATGAAAGAAAAGACTGGCGATGGGCCGGGCCGGGCTGGCCGATATATAAAGAAGAGAAGTATTATAGTGTGTCCGTAGTTGAGTTGGGAAAGGAGTGTTGGATGGTGTGACGTTTAGGTAGTTACTATGCCACGTAATGTAATCAACCTTTTTGATTTGGGATGGAATTCTACGCCTTTTCCATCTCTTCTTCTAATTTTAATATAATATATATATATATATTTCCATTTTGATATGACCTGTATATGTCCAGTCTATAAGCCCAATACCCCAATATTATATATTTATCAGGGTCAAAATAATAATAAAAAATAACATAATTTTAGCCATCCATCAACACAAGTAGTTGACCACTAGTACGGCCGTTCTCTAAGACTGGGTACTCTTGTTGTACCCCCTACATGACTTAGATACAAAAAGATAAAAACGCATCAACAGTACTTTACCTAGATATATAGATAGTATTCATAAGAGGAATACCCTAAATATACGGTTATGCAATCTTTACATTCTATTGTATTCCAGTGACCTATAGTTGACCAGTTTAGTTATTCATATTCGATCCATTTATAACTAGTTTTTAAAGTAGGAAAAAATTGTTGAGTTATTCTTGCATTTAATCCACGTCACATTTTTGTATCTAATCAAATTTATGTTTATCTTTGAATGTTTTGGCCAGTTAATTATGTGTAGGGGTGATTGGAATTATGTCGACCAAACCCCTCCATGTGTTTCATACATCATACTTGAGCAGAGAGCTCTAAGTAAACCACAAGATGCCAGAGAAATTTTAATTGAATTTTTGTGCTCTTTTGATTGGCTTTAATTCATTCAGAAAACACACACCCTCGCGAATTTGAAATGCCCCAAAAAAAATAATGAAAAGAAAAAGGTTAAAAGTTATTAAAGATAAATTGGGGAGGCACAGCATCAACCGACCTTAGCTCAGTTGGTAGAGCGGAGGACTGTAGTCTGCGCAGCTTATCCTTAGGTCGCTGGTTCGAATCCGGCAGGTCGGATTTTTAATTTTCCTTTTTCTCCCAATTTGTCCATTTTTAATTGATTACGTATAATGAAATATATCTACGCAATGACCATGATTTGAATTCCTACGGAAATCCGTTCAACGATGACTATTCTACTCATTGCTGTGGATATCGAGATTCTTGTCCCATGAGGGATAAATATATATTGGGATAATTACCTCTACACGCTCCAAGTTTATCATAATTACCAAAACACTTTCTGAAATTTGAATAATTACTATTATACCCTCTCACTGTATAATTCAGCTAATGCATAATTACAATTACACCCCCCTAAATATATGTATATATTACAATTACATCCCCTTAATTTATGCATATATTACAATTACACCCCCTTATCTAGAGGGTCTACTTGTAATATATATGATTTTCAGGGAGTGTAATAGTAACCATCCAAACCTCAGGAAATGTAATGGTAATTAACAAAATCTCAGGGGGTGTTTTGGTAATTATACCAAATCTCAGGGAGTGTTGAGGTAATTATCCCATATATATTTGATCATATTAATTATTATCCCCTTGATATGAATAAAAATTTTATTTATTTAATAAACAGACGAAAGTAATGCTATCATGCTTATAAATTAGTATAATATAAAAAAATTACCTTTTTATTGTAATATCAAATATTAATTTTATTTTTATCATGTTCAATTTTTTTAAGATTTTTCAATTTTAAATTTATGTGGCATGAAGGTTTATTTTCTTAATACGTCTTTAAGTTTAGTAATTGTTTTTCTTATTTTAGACTTATTAGATGTTTTTTATATTTTTCTTTTTTTGTTTAAAATATAACCGGTACCTGCAAATACCAATTCCCTTACAAGAGTCAAGGGCAATTTCACTTAGAAGAGGCGACGACTATTCTATTTGTGGATCTGCCCCAATCCCGCTACATTGAATACTTGGCTCAGTTGGTAGTTAACGTACTCGAGCCTTTCAAGTATTTTGAACATTATCAACAATGCTTACGGATGGCTTTAACTTCTCTCGAATGCATTGCTAGACAAAGCACTTTGCAATTCCGAAAATTATCCCTAATTTCTATGGAATGATTGACAAGTCATCACTTTAAATTTATGTCATGTCTCTACTATTTATGAGATTATCATTATTAATATTTAAAAGTTTCACAATCTTACTTATACAACTAACTCAGCAGCTTATATTTGAATATGACATATATTATGTTATAAGTTTTAAAATTATTTCATAAAACGTAGAAAAGATGTTTTAAATAAGTTTAACTGATCATTCTCTAAATTAAGGCGCAATTCTACTAACAAAAAAGTAAAATCAAAAGTAATTTACTAAAATTTGGTATTGGATATTGTTTTGCCAATTTAACATTATGAAGAAAAATAATTAAAAGAAACAACGGAGTAATAAGTACTTAGGAAGAATAGTAGCCGGGGCCGGGCAGTGACTTTAGCCTTAGGAATACTGGTGGATTAGATTCCCCCTACCCGTTCCGACTCCGCGTGGGAGAACTTTAAAAAGTCGCTCGAAGCCTCAAACAACAAGCATAAACTCTTTCTGCACAGGATTTTTCGCCTTCACTTACAAGGTACTCATTCAAACCCCATCTTTTTATTCCTCGATCAACTATGTCAACGATCATTAGGTTTTTTATATTATTTTAATTTTGATTTATCATTAAATGTTGTATCATATCTGGATTATTATTTCATTAGGATTGCTGTAATCAGCGGTAAAATGTTTCTATCTTTCTCCTGCTACTTTGAGCTTGTGACGACTGAGGAATTAGTCAAAATTGAGTATAATTGGTTATCCTCTTATAAATAGCACTTTTTATTGTTTGATCACATCTATAATATATAAAGATATATAAAATATTCTGATCATTCTGTTTTTTTAAGGAGATACATGAACTTTCTGCAGTCTTTGATGACTTTTATGATGTTATTCTTAAGAATAAAGATTAACTCTAATTATGCTTGTACTGATAGATGCGTGATAAGGCTTGCTTGGGGGTTTTTTCCCTTGTGATTTTTTGTCCTAAACGTTCTGAGAATTGATGAATTGTATCAGAATTTTGGGAGCTATCTTTAAGAGATGAGTGACAATTTGATGGATAAAGTCAGCCAATTAGGCGAGCGCTTCATGATTGGTGGCTCTGAGGTGGGGCAGAAGATTACTGCTGGCATGAGCTCAGTGAATTTCAAGATGAAGCAATTTTTCCAAGGCCCAAATCAGGCGGACAAGCTCGTCGAGGAAGCCACAGCTGAGACCCTGAACGAGCCTGATTGGGCCACTAACCTTGAACTCTGCGACATGATCAACCATGACAGGGTCAATAGTGTGGAGTTGATAAGGGGAATAAAGAGAAGAATTATGTTGAAGAGCCCTAGGGTTCAGTACTTGGCTCTGGTTTTGCTCGAAACTGTTGTAAAGAACTGTGAGAAGGCATTCTCTGAGGTAGCAGCTGAGAGGGTACTGGATGAGATGGTGAAGTTGATTGATGACCCTCAGACTGTGGTCGATAATCGGAACAAGGCTTTGATTTTGATCGAATCATGGGGAGAGTCTTCAAATGAGTTGCGCTACTTACCTGTTTATGAAGAGACTTACAAGGTAATTCAACCGTTTAAGTGGACCCAATTTTCTTTATTCATGTATTAATGTTAATTATTGTTTCCTTCTACATTACCACATTTGTATGAACAAAGAGCAAAAAATGGATAAATGCTGAGCCCTCTTTTTTCTGTACAACAATATTTTTGCTATCGAATAATGTTTACCTGCCTGTCAAGTTACTTTATTGGGTTAATCCTTCCATATCCTCTTAATGTTTACCCCCACCACAAATATTTGGACCAATATCTTGCACAAGTGATCATATTTCTTTACTCATGCATGATGCTACATAGGAACTTATTGATATGGTAATTTTATGCCAAACTAACTTATTCTGAACTTCTATTATGATTTGTATTAGCAGAATAATTGACGAATTGCTAAAACTTGAGAATTCTACTAATTCGTCTGCTTTCATTGATTTTTTTTTTTTGTTTGCTGCAAATTTTCTTTCGAATGTTTCTTGTAACTGAATAGCAGTTGTTGGCAAAGCTAGTTGATAACATAGCTTATGCCAGAAATCACCATAATATACCGGAAGTAGCGATTGGTTTATATATCTTGAACTTATGATTTGACTATTTTCTGTCTTACTTCAGAGTTTGAAATCAAGGGGAATACGATTTCCTGGTCGTGATAATGACAGTCTGGCTCCTATATTTACTCCTCCAAGATCAGTGGCAGCTTCTGAAAGAAATGCCACTCTTGCACAACAGCTTCACCATGAAATCCCTGCACGAAGCTTTTCAGCTGAACAAACCAAGGAAGCCTTTGATGTGGCAAGAAATAGTATAGAGCTCCTGAGCACTGTTTTATCCTCTTCCTTGCAGCAAGATGCTTTACAGGTACCGTTACTGACAGTTTCAAACGTATGATATAGAATGGTTAGCTCTATCAAGGTTATTGCATCATAGTGGCTATTTATGTGGTATTCTGGTATGTGAACCCTTTGTTTGTTTCTGTTTTGGGAGACTAATTTTGATTTGTCATGCAGCATGACTTGACCATCACACTTTTACATCAGTGCCGCAAGTCCCAGTATACTGTTCAGAGAATCATCGAGACAGCCAGTGATAACGAGGCTCTGCTTTTTGAAGCACTGAATGTGAATGATGAAATTCAGAAAGTCCTATCCAAATATGAAGACATGAAAAAATCTTTGGGTGCGTCTCAGGAGCATGAGCCTGCTATGATACCTATTGCTGTGGAACCTGATGATTCACCTCGTTTAGCGAAAGAAGGTCTGATCAGAAAACCGTCATCTGATGCTCGGAGTGGAAGTCATGGAGGGAAGAATGATGACATGTTGGATGATCTTGATGAAATGATTTTTGGTAAGAAATCTGATAGCAGCACATCAGCAGGAGCACAGGATACGAAGAAGACACAGCCACCCAAAGACGATCTCATTACTTTCTGAGTACAATACTTGATATACAGAAACTCATGACTAGTGACGATACGTTTTCTTAACTCTGATTCTTAAATCATGATAAGAGGAGGAACCACTTTTTTCTTTGTATCTCCCCTTCTGGTTTGATGTGGTAACTGGGTTCTACCGATGATGTTATAGCACATTCATGTATCCTATTTATGGACAATGGCATCTTGTCTTGTCAAGACGTATATGCATGATTGTGGTTTGGAATAAATGTGAGTGTGATTAACCTCTCCTTTTCTACCTACATGTATTCTCTTTTGGCATAATTTGTTTCCCAGTGGGAGTTTTAACATATTGTAGTACATTCTGTTATGGGGTCATACTCACTTAAAAACATCTGCGTATTGTATCTCCACCTTAAAACGTCCGAGAATTTATAATCAGATGACACTGCCCAAGTGATGTGAAGAGATCTTGTCTTCTCATCGTTCTCCCTCTGCTCTTCTACCTCTTTCCCTATTCTCCCACGCATAATCCATGAAGCTCAGAAGTAAACCCTACCATCAACTATTCCCTTGTTTCCTGATGAACTCTAAATCTAATTCTTCATCTACAGTTGCCAAAGATACTGTTCAGCATAATGTAACCGACAGCAAGTGAAGGAGTTAGATAATCTGATTCTGCAGAGAGAGGAGCAGAGGCTCTACGGAGAAGAAAATTTGCTTTATTCACTGACTTAAGGTTTATATGTACAATTTGCAATTGAGATTCACCCAAGTTTTGCTCTGGGTCTTTCACACTACTAACGGTGAGACTTGTAATCTGATCTCTGACCGCAGCTCCATTCACCGGTTAATTGAGCAAGTGAACTGCCATTAAACATTTGTTCTGTATTTCGAAACAGCACTGGGGCTTTCACTTATGCAGTTGATATCTTATACAAATTTGCGAATGTCCTTAAACGTACTGTTCAGTTCCCAGAGAAGATCATTGTGAAGAGTGGCTGCTTGCTGTAGCTTCCACATTTTTGTTGGCTGCTGGAGGTTCATTCATATATTAGCAGCAGCATATTTCTTTCCTTGAGGCAGTACCAAATGCCCTATGCGGGGAAGTTAAAGAATTCTTAAACTTTATTGAAAACTATGTCAATACTCCATCTTCTTGCGGTCTCTTGCCTTGCCATTTTAGTGTTGAGACGAGTCTTGTGCAAGTTCGACATGGGTTTGAGGTTGTAGTAAGCTAAAGAAATCCAAGTTGATGAAGTGCAGAAAGTATCATGTATAATTTCATAGCAGCATGACGTTAGCTATCTTGAATCTAAAAACTGCTATTGGAGAAATTATTGATATTTAGCAGGCACAATATTTGTACGATGTAATGCCTGGAACTCTTCCAGATATGGACTCCGCAGGAAACTGGTGAGCATGTCACCGTCACAAAGTTCATTCGGCAGTGTACCACATATATTAATCTTTGGTCAACCCGTAGCCGTTCTGTATGTCTCTGTTTGACACCTACGTGCAAGCCTGGAAAAGTTTACCTTCGAGAAAGACTTGATACTGCGCTACTTCGAAGAGAATAGGATTGCTGTTTTACTATTCTAAATTATTTGGCAATAATAATAGTTTTGAGTTAGAACTAAATTTAAATAACTTTTTTCATTTGTTCAGTACTCGAGGATTGCATTTTTTGCATTCACTGGGTGCAGAACACTTAGTTTGGAGAATGGCTTGTCAATCCATGTTTTTAAAAGCTTTTCACTAGGACAAGAAGTGATGAATAAATACATTTGTAGGTGGAGGAACCGAGCTCTTCAAATCTCAATCAATGTTAATGGATTGGATATGTAGGCATGGGGTTTTATTTATGTACTACATATATATTCTTCAGATGTTCTTGGATGTGTGGACAAGTAAGAGGCCTCTCCCTTTCCTTCTCCTCTTATTAATATTATCATTAATTAAGAATGATAGACGCACTCAGAATGATAGGTAGAGCGAGCAAAGGACGAGATTCTCTATTGCATCCTTTAAATGCATGTCATGTGTATTAATTGTTTCTTTATAAAAATATTTAGTAATAAATATAATACACATGATATGTATTTAAAGACATGAAATAGGACATGAAGCGCCATTTGAAATAGGGGATCCCATCCCAGCGAGCAAGCCACATATGTATATTAATTAATTAAATCCGGCTGTATCTCAGTATCTCATGATCTGATGAGATGAAATTAATTAATTAATTATACATAACATGCGTGGACGACGTTCCACGTCGGGTGAAGAGGGGACGTGCCATGCATTATATACCTCACCAACCTCAATCTTGGAATTGCTAGGAGCCTATGTATCAATTATCATGACGGAACCAGTCTCCACGTTGAATCATAACATAACATATAATAATAGTAAGTAATACATTAATTAGTCCAGTAAATTGCAATAAGCCAAATATCAGACTGACTAACACAGAATTAAGCAATTAATAAGAAAGTTAATTAATAAAGATCTCCTTGTTGTTAGCTTGCCCTGATTCCGGCACTTAATCAAAACCTTTTGGAGATTTCATTTTCTAAATTCCACATCACAACCACCGCCTTTACATTTATCATCATGATAATGATGATAGTGTGGTCTAATAATTATATTATTGCAACCCAGTCCTACAATTAACCAATCTAATCTAATCTAATTTAGTCATCATCGTTAATTATATTTCAAAATAATAGCTCCTAATTAATGCGTGTTCAACCCCATTGTCTTAATTACATAAAAAAAAAAAAAAAAACCATTGTCTTAATTATATGGTTATATTGTCAAGACACATCATTTTTTTTATGTGACAAGATAACAAATAAAAGGATTCCTCCCACTTCTAACTCAATCCAGCTGCACGATAGGATTTATTATCATATTTTTCTAAAAAGTAATTTACTCTAACATTTTCTTATCAAAAAAAAAAAATATACTCTAACATTTGACATAAAAAGTAGCTGTTATACTTATGCAGTGTGTCCATGTACAGATGTAATATATCCTCTTCGCATATGTACATGTGTAAATATATATGTATATATATACACGCAAACACATACTAAAGAAAAAATTAGATAGAAGATCTATACTGTATATAATGCATCGTATTCTAAGACAGTTATCTCTGTGATATTTTTCAATGAGTTGACAAGATTAATTCCATTTTAAAGGATAACAATAGAGCACTGTTTATTTTCTTAAACTTATCAATTTTAATTTTACATTCTCATAATTCATTTTTATCTCGCCTCATAATTTTTGTTTTTTTAACTTTGTTTTCTTCAAATTGATTTTTCAATTATGTTATTTTATATACTATATTCAAGCAAATAATAATAATAATAATTGTTATTTTTTAATTTCAAAATACTGAAAAAATGATGTATGTTTAGTATCCTGAATAACAATATAATATATTTCGCGGGAAGTCAACTAAATAAATAATAAATAAACAAAAGAGACATAAGAAAAGAAGAGGAAAGGACAGTGGAAAAATGTTATCCGAGACTCCCAGTAAAAAACATATTGTCCAGCAGAAGCCCCCGCCCCCCGCCGCGGTCAACTATATAAGCACACAGAGGAAAACACGCATTCTCCCAATTCGAATACAGAGCTCATATGCGTGTAACTCAGCCAACTTCTTCTGCCAAACACACACACACACGCACATACACACACAGATATAGAGTAGGCTTCAAACGAAGTGGAGAACCGCCGCCGCATTCAACTCCTACACTTTTCGCGTTACCCGCTTTGAGGTATGATCATTTTTCACCATTCTTGCGATATATGTCTATATGCAAATGTATTCTTCCTGTACAACATCGCTGCACGATATTTGCCATTGTTAAGAACGTTAATGATCCAGAAGGAAGGACGTTTGTCTTAAGAAAGTTCTTTGACTGATCGTTATTTTGGCTTCTTTTTTGATAAAACCTTATGTTTTAAAAAGTCTAATTCTCTTTATACATTTCGCGTTTCAAGATTTTTGTCGATGATCTAGTGATCTAGAATTGGATTCTGATATGTTGTTTGGTGATGTATGTGGATTGTGATTTCGAATGTTAAGAGAGATAATGATTTGAACAGCATTATTCACTAGTTCTGGTACCAACTCTTTGATTTGAGTCTAGGACTCTGTGTTGTCACTGGGGCCGGCATTATGTTTTCATGTGAAATTTTTTGATGAATTCAGTTCAGTTGTGGCTAGTCAAATTTATTTATGCATAAAGTTGCTGTGCTTGTTACCTCTTCCATATTCAGCTTTGAAATAATTGTTCTATCTAAAAGCATTCAGAGTTCAACTCATCTATGCATATACGTTTCAGGGTCAAAGTGTAGATTTTAAGTGGGAGTCTTTGGAATGGCGTCCAAATCATTTAAGCCAAGCATGTCAGATCTATCAACAACATCTGATGTGCTGGATTCACAGAATGGCAAGCCACCACTGCCTCCACAAACCCGTGTGACATTTGCCCGGAGGACCGCATCAGGTCGATACGTCAGCTATTCAAGGGATGATCTTGATAGCGAACTTGGTAGCAGCGATTTTCTCAACTACACGGTGCATATACCGCCTTCCCCTGATAATCAACCTAGTAATCCTGTTTCACAGAAGGTTGAAGAGCAATATGTTTCTAGTTCACTCTTCACTGGTGGATTTAACAGCATAACACGGGCTCATTTGATGGATAAAGTCATTGATTCAGATGCTAATCATCCACAAATGGCAGGTGCAAAAGGATCTTCTTGTGCGGTCAATGGATGTGATGGCAAGGTGATGAGTGATGAAAGGGGAAATGACATCCTCCCGTGTGAGTGTGATTTCAAGATATGCCGAGACTGTTACATAGATGTGCTCAAAACAGGAGAAGGGATTTGTCCCGGTTGCAAGGAGCAGTATAAAACTACTGATTTGAATGAAGCAATGGAGAATTGGCGATCCCTGCCACAGCTTCCACCACCATCTGGGATGTCAAAAATGGATAGGAGGTTGTCATTGATGAAATCAACAAAGTCGTTGCTGATGAGGAATCAGACAGGAGATTTTGATCACAACCGGTGGCTGTTTGAAACAAAGGGCACCTATGGTTATGGCAATGCTATATGGCCAAAGGAGGGTGACTTTGAAAACGAGAAGGATGATGACATGTTTGAACTTTCAGAGTTGATGAACAAGCCATGGAGGCCACTCACTCGCAAGTTAAGGATTCCAGCTGCCATCATCAGTCCATACCGGTATATCATATTTATACAGAACAGTCTTTTTCAATAATACATACATATATATATATATATTTAGTGCATTTGCTGATCTGGACTTTCTGTTTGCTATCTTATAATATGTGCTTGCAGGCTTCTAATTGCTGTTCGAATGGTTGTTCTTGCCCTTTTCTTGATGTGGAGAATCCATCATCCAAACAATGATGCGGTGTGGCTCTGGGGAATGTCCGTAGTTTGTGAAATATGGTTTGCTTTTTCTTGGATTCTTGACCAACTACCAAAGCTATGCCCTGTAAATCGGGCTACTGATCTTAACATCTTGAAAGATAAATTCGAAACACCTAGTCCGAGCAATCCTACTGGAAAGTCTGATCTCCCAGGCATCGATGTCTTTGTCTCTACTGCCGATCCAGAGAAAGAGCCACCTCTCGTCACTGCTAATACCATATTGTCTATACTAGCAGCTGATTATCCAGTTGAAAAGCTAGCGTGCTATGTTTCTGATGATGGTGGGGCACTTTTAACCTTTGAGGCCATGGCAGAAGCAGCAAGCTTTGCAAACATATGGGTCCCATTTTGTCGTAAACATAGCATTGAACCTAGAAATCCAGAATCTTATTTCAATTTGAAGAAAGATCCTTACAAGAACAAGGTTCTTAGTGACTTTGTCAAAGATCGAAGACGAGTAAAGCGTGAGTATGATGAGTTTAAGGTTCGCATTAATGGCTTGCCAGACTCTATTCGTCGCCGATCTGATGCCTATAATGCTAGGGAAGAACTTAAAGCCATGAAGGAACAAAGACTGAAGAAAGAAGATGAACCTGTAGAGGTTATCAAGATAAAGAAAGCTACATGGATGGCAGATGGAACACATTGGCCTGGCACTTGGTTCAATCCTACAGCTGAACACTCAAAGGGTGACCATGCCGGAATAATACAGGTAATCAACACACATAGTTGTATATATTAACATTAATCAATATCATAAACCATATCTATCTGCAAAATTCACTCTCTTATTTTGCATGATGTAGGTGATGCTGAAGCCTCCAAGTGATGAACTACTTTGTGGCGTAGGTGAAGAATATAGGGCGATAGACTTGAGTAATGTGGATATTCGTCTACCTATGCTTGTCTATGTTTCTCGTGAAAAGCGCCCTGGCTATGATCACAATAAGAAAGCTGGTGCCATGAATGCTCTTGTTCGAGCTTCTGCAATCATGTCTAATGGTCCTTTCATTCTCAACCTTGACTGTGACCACTACATCTATAACTCCCAAGCCATGAGGGAAGGAATGTGTTTCATGATGGACAGAGGTGGTGATCGAATCTGCTACGTTCAGTTCCCACAACGGTTTGAGGGTATTGATCCATCTGATCGATATGCCAACAGGAATACAGTCTTCTTCGATGGCAACATGCGAGCTCTTGATGGACTACAGGGTCCAGTTTATGTTGGAACAGGGTGTCTCTTTAGGAGAATCGCCCTTTATGGTTTTGATCCACCTCGTTCCAAAGAACATAGTGCTGGCTTCTTAAGCTTCTGTTTTGGCCATCGAAAAAAGCATGCTGCAGTTGCGAACACTCCGGAAGAAAATCGAGCCTTGAGAATGAGAGATTCCGATGATGAAGACACGATGAATCTTTCACTTGCTCCAAAAATGTTTGGCAACTCAAATCTACTCATTGATTCTATACCAGTAGCAGAGTTTCAAGGTCGCCCTCTCGCTGATCATCCATCTGTCAAGAATGGGCGGCCTCCTGGTGCCCTCACCATACCCCGCGACCTTCTCGATGCATCGACCGTTGCAGAAGCAATAAGTGTCATTTCCTGTTGGTACGAGGATAAGACCGAATGGGGCCAGCGCGTTGGATGGATTTACGGGTCTGTTACAGAAGATGTTGTCACAGGATACAGGATGCACAACAGGGGATGGAAATCAGTTTACTGTGTGACAAAACGCGATGCCTTCCGTGGGACAGCACCTATCAATCTCACTGATAGGCTCCATCAAGTCCTTCGTTGGGCTACTGGTTCAGTTGAGATTTTCTTCTCTCGGAACAATGCCTTTCTTGCAAGCTCAAGAATGAAGGTTCTCCAGAGGATTGCATACCTCAATGTCGGAATCTACCCTTTCACCTCCATTTTCTTAGTTGTTTACTGCTTTCTTCCTGCGCTCTCACTCTTCTCCGGCCAGTTCATCGTCCAAAACTTAAACGTCACATTCTTAATCTACCTCCTGATAATCACTGTAACACTTTGTATTCTTGCTGTGCTCGAAGTCAAGTGGTCAGGCATCGAGTTAGAAGAGTGGTGGAGAAACGAACAGTTTTGGTTGATCGGTGGGACAAGCGCCCATTTGGCTGCTGTGCTTCAAGGGCTGCTAAAAGTTGTAGCTGGAGTCGAAATTTCTTTCACGTTGACATCAAAATCAGCAGGAGATGATGATGACGACGAGTTTGCTGATCTCTATCTAGTCAAATGGACTTCCCTTATGATCCCTCCCATAGTTATTATAATGGTGAATTTGATCGCAATAGCAATTGGGATCAGCCGCACAATTTACAGTGTTATACCGCAATGGAGCCGTCTTTTAGGTGGAGTTTTCTTCAGTTTTTGGGTTCTTGCACATCTTTACCCCTTTGCGAAAGGGCTCATGGGAAGAAGAGGAAGAACACCTACTATTGTCTATGTATGGTCTGGACTTATTGCCATCACCATATCCCTCCTATCAGTCGCAATAAACCCCCCAGAAGGAAGTAACCAGATTGGTAATGGTGGCTCGTTACAATTTCCTTGATTAAGACAACATTAGACACTATACTAGATTCTTTCATTTGTTTTGTCTTTCCTTTTAAATTAGGTACCCCTCACTCTTTATGCAATGAATTCAAGTTCCCCTTTTTATCTGATCAATTTTTGTAACAAGAAATATTATGTACTGAAAGATAAAGAACGACCAGTTATTTCATGCAAGATGGATGAGCATTAGTTGTTACAGCATCAACAATGCATGTTCAAGCTTAATTTTAGGCCATAATATTTGATATTTTCGATACTTAAACGCAACCCACTGTGAATCAAAGCACCCATTAACATTTCCACAATGACTTCGTTTCTTGTCCTAATGGCATTAATCTCTTCAGCTGCTGCAACAAATCAAGAACTCACAATTGCCACTCAAGAGATGCAAAAAGCCAACTATTTCACCTTTGTGATGCTGATAAACATGGCTTCTTCTGATATACTTCAAACAAACATCACTTTCTTTATGCCTAATGACAGAACCCTGTCCAATACAAACATGGCCGAAACCTCAGTCATCGATTTCTTGCTCTACCATTCAATCCGTGCTCCGTTGCTCATCGATCATCTCGAGCACTTTCCGACAGGATCCATGATCCCGACATCGAAGCCTGGGTTCATGTTTAAAGTTACGAATGATGGGAGAAGGCGGTTTTTCCTTAATAACGTAAGAATCATTAGTCCTAATATTTGTACTAAAGGGTCTTTAATAAGGTGTCATGGGATAGATAGAATGGTGGAAAGCAGTATGATTCCTCGGCCTAATATGCCAGCAACATCTACTTGTTCTAACAGCACGATTCCTCCGATGGCTGCACCCGCCCCATCGCCGCCGTTTGGTGTGGTTCCGGTGCCCACAGCGCCGCCACCAACGGTTGTAGAAGTTGGTAGTACTCCAAAATTGTCGACTTCGTCTCCTCAGATTGGCCACGCAAGGGTACATTTGGTAATCACATTTTTTATGTTGGCAGCGGTGGAAATATGGTTGTGTATGGTGTAGTTCGTAGAATTGAATTCAAAAAATTAACGGATTAATGATGCTTTTATTAATTAATGTACTTGTATATTATCCATGGCATGCTTAGTAAAACTGAAAAGAGAAGCTGCTTGGATATGATTCGGAATATTTTTTCTTCATCTGCCAAATTATCTTTTGACATTTTGGATTTTATATTCTGGCATTATATGTTTTATCTCATATTTGAAGTTATGGATTCATGTACAAAGTGCATATTGCATTATTCACATCCACAATGAAATATTTTTATTAAAAAAAATATATAAAACACTTAGCATGTAACCATCAAAAGAAAAGGAGATGAAAAACGTTTTGATCATATAATTTTTTGAAATACAACTTACCAAAAGAATTAAAGCTAGTTTCTCACCTTTTCCGAAGATTCTAAGACAAATATGTATATTTGAAGAGGTATTTATTTGACATTAACTTCACTCAGCTGAAATTGATACACTTTGCTGCTTACATCATTATTATAATATATATTCGATTTAACAATCTTGAATCCGTTAAAAAACAAAAAAAAAAAAAAAAGAAAGAAAAAAGGCTGGGTGAGAATAGATATCTCTCTCTTTGTCATGTCAATAGGTCGGCAAATAAGGTTGCCCACATCTTAGCCAGAAACTCTAGAGATGTCACCAAGGTTAATAATTCAATCACATTTATAATATGAGATGCTTTGTCATCGGACATTGCTTGAGTTTTAATGATACTGTCGCTTTCTCTAAAAAATAAATAAATAAAGAATAGATAGAAATTATTCAATTAATCTCCTCTAAATAATTTATGGATATCATATATCTAGAAAAGGAGATAATGAAAGAAATACTTATATCCACGAGAAATGATGAGAGTGACAATTACTGACAAAACTATATTTGCTTCCCTATAATTATTTATAATTATTTACAATTAATATCTGAATTATATACTAAATTAGATAATAATACTGAGGCAGACATCTACAAAAGAAGAACACAACAGAAGAAGCATTTATATATTTATGATTACATCGAGATGGAGAAACAAATTAACATGAGAGTGAGAGTAGCGCAACGCGTACATCTACTTGCCTATAATCTCAAAACCTTGCTGTAATTCTGACAAAATTCTTTATGAGAGAATTTATTGCGAGAGTGAAGTTTTGAGGGTGACATTAGCGGTAGTCGCTTGCTTACTTTCCAATGTGTCGATTGGGATTTTTACTTTTTATTTTAGGAGAAATTACTTTTTCAATTTTTTAGTCAAACACAAATTAGGACTCTAGTTTATGAAAATAGTACATTTTCTTCAATTCAATCTACTTTATACAATGACAAAATTGAAAATATAAAGTTGAAGGTAACAAAGTTGGAGAAAAGAAATGTAATTGGATCAGAAAATTATTAGAAAGGAAGAACGTCTCTGTCATTATATTTTAAAATAGGGATCCAATAATTCACTAATATATATATATATATATATCAAATCAGTTATCTAATGGTGATATGATGTCTTTATTAATATAGTATGGTTGCATGTTATATATTTGTGAGACTAAGAAGTGATAATAGTGAATTTTACTCATGCAACCATACTTATGTAAATTGTAGTTATAACTAGATGCACAATAATAAAAATATCATATACAACTTATATAAAAATTAAAGTATTTTAAACGTAAATACGCTGACAGAGGAATTTTTTGTTTTTTTGTTTTTTAAATTCAATTAATATACAGATACAGATTTGATATATAGTTAGAGATGTAGACAAAATTTATATTTCTTTATTATGTTTTCTTTCAATGCAGTAAATAGTGGTATATGAGGGGCTCAAGTACAACCACCAAATTAGATATCATAATAGCACAACCACCATGGCCAAGCCAAGTTGTCCTTCACTCCTTCTCCCGTGGTGAACGAACGTGGCCTTCGCTCCTCTTCATATTTAATCCACATTAATCATGATTAGTCAAAACAGCAAATAAATAAAATCAATAGAACGATCGAAACGAGATGAGATGGCTTCTATGATCTCAATATCTTAGTATGATATTGTTTCAAATTGATAAATCATTTAGAGCGGAGCGACATTTAAATTTATTAAATTATCACAGTAATTCAAAATTGAACAGAACAATAATTTTTTTACATATTTTAATATTTCTTTTTTTTTTTGTTAAAAAAAAAAAATCAATACTTTAAATAAAAAAGGTGCGAAAAGATCATGATCAACCCATGATATTTTGCAAAAGAAACGAAGCGACAACCTCAACTCCAATCCAGCGGTAGTACAAATGATATTGAAGCTTCAGCTTTTTAACGTGCTTGAGATGCCTGTATACACCGTACACTAACAAGTTAACAACGTTGTACAATTATGCCAATTGAAACGTCCCTTTTCCTTTCATTTTGAGGTTATAGATATTTAATACGAACAAAAACCAAGAACACGCATAACCCGTTCAACTTGAGATACAGAAACAAACAAACGACTATAAGCCAAAGACCAAATTAAATATTTCATTATTTTATTATTAATAAAATAAAATAAAATAAATTCCAAACTGAACTCAAGCACGTTCAAAAGCTGGAGGCAGCAGCTGCAGAATAATAAAGTCAATTCCCATCATCTTTCACTCCTACCATTATTTTAACAAAATGATTAATGATGATTCCTCAAATAATTAATTAGATTAATGATCTAATTAAAACCTAACCTTAGGTGTCCCCAAATAATTGATTATTAATCAACAAACTCAAAAGACTTGACTGACCAAAGAAGGGTAGGTGTATCGAAGTGGGTCTGATCGGGTCGGGTCATTGAAAATACGGGTCAGCAGTTGCAGCTACTCCTCTTCACTACCTACCCATCACCCCACCCTCTGCATTTATAGTATTCCACGTTCACTTGCTCTCTCCTACCAGACCTCATTTCTTCTTATTTTCTCCCTCGATCACCCTCTTTAAACTTGTTTCTCTCCATCCAAATAACAACAAATTGCACCCCTGTGTTTTGAGGAATACAGAGCAAGATCCCAACAACAATGTTGTCGGTTGCCTCTGTCGAAACTCAAAACTCAGAGCTTTCTAATTCTTCATCTATAGCTTTACCTCAAAACCAAACATCAGAAACTCATGTTTTTGTATCCAAACTCCCACCCATCCCCATTTCCAATCACCTCCCTCTCCATACCTACTGCTTCGAAAATCTCAATGAGTTTCCCGACAGAAAATGCCTCATCGTCGGCAAGACCGGAAAATCCTACTCCTTTGCAGAGACCCATCTGATTTGCCGGAAAGTCGCCGCCGGTTTATCCAAACTAGGTATCGGAAAAGGCGACGTCTTAATGTTGCTCCTCCAGAACTGTGCTGAATTTGTTTTCGCATTTATGGGAGCTTCGATGATTGGTGCAGTTACCACCACTGCAAATCCTTTCTGCACTACCAAAGAAATTTTCAAGCAATTTACTGCCTCGAAATCGAAGATAATCATCACGCAATCGCAGTATGTCGATAAGCTCCGCGATGCAGGGGATAATTTCCCTGTATTTGGGGAAGATTTCTCCGTTATCACAATCGATAGTCCTCCGGAAGGATGCTTGCATTTCTCGGAACTTTGTGAAGCGAACGAGAACGAAGCGCCGGTAGTTGAAATCGATCCAGACGACGCCGTTGCGCTGCCGTTTTCCTCAGGCACAACCGGATTGCCAAAAGGCGTGATCTTAACTCACAAAAGCTTAATCACGAGCATCGCGCAACAAGTGGATGGCGAAAATCCGAATTTATACTTGAAACCCGATGACGTCGTGCTGTGCGTTCTGCCGTTGTTTCACATATATTCGCTGAATTCTGTTTTGTTATGTTCGTTGAGAGCAGGCGCGGCGGTTTTGCTGATGCCTAAATTCGAGATCGTTTCGCTGTTGGAGTTGATACAGAGGCACCGGGTGTCCGTGGCAGCGGTGGTGCCGCCGTTGGTTTTGGCGTTGGCAAAGAACCCGCTGGTGGATAATTTCGATTTGAGCTCAATCCGAGTGGTGTTGTCCGGGGCGGCGCCGCTGGGGAAGGAGCTGGAAGCGGCCCTTCTCAGCCGTGTGCCCCAGGCAATATTCGGACAGGTACGCTCAAATCTCAATTCCACACCAACCTAACCAAATTTCATGACATTTCAATGCTCTCTAAATTAGTTATTATTGATCCAAAGAAAACAAGTAAATTAAATCATCCAATTACAATGTTCATTTGACGTAAAATTTTCATATAAAATATCAAAAGATTAATTTTCTTACTTCATTTTTACAATATATATGTATATGTACAAACAAATTTCATAATATAAACATATATAATTTAATTGGTTAGTTGTGCGGGTAAAGTAGGTACGCGGGATGAGCGTCAGTCCAAATAAAATAAAAATGATGTTGAAATGGCAAAGATGTAATTGTTAATTGGAGACGTGTTAGTCAAGTTAACTTATTTGCAGCCACCGCAATATTAGGTATAGACTTATTATGTAGATGGGACTCAACCAACTTTATCATTTTTCATTTTGTTCCAACCTTTGAAAACATCATTATTCATTGTCACACGTCACGTGCAATCCTCGTCGGGTTGCATGAATTTCTCCTTTTGTATTTTTATTTTTATTGTCTTATTAGCTGACATAAGATTGTAATCCAAGTCAGAATAATAATTTAGTGAATTAAAGCCAAATAACTAATTTATTAATGAGTTGGTCCTCGATGTCCGTTTTTTGTTTTTCATATTTTAGATTTTTGTTCTTATTTTTATGTATTTATTTTTTTCCCGGCTGCTTCGTGATTTGCATTAGTAATGGAGAGGCAGAAAAAGCGCGGATATGTAGAATTCCATAAATTGGTGGGTCATATATATATATATGACTATATGAGTGTTGTAGTACTCTAAACGAGGCCCACTAACCCGAACCAATTAAATATTTGGCACGTATGTATCTTTCCTTGTGAATATCCTCGGACCAAGTCACAGTTGATGTGACTTTCTTTTAATTATACGTTGACAACAAGCACGGTAAACTTGGGTGGGTATCGCAATATCGATCGTATTAGAAAAGTTCATCTCCTTTATATGCATCTAAAATAAATAAATAAATGAAATTAGTGGTTGCGTTTGGGTGTAGGGCTATGGCATGACCGAGGCTGGTCCTGTACTATCAATGTGCCCCGCGTTCGCAAAGCAACCGCTACCAACCAAATCGGGGTCGTGCGGAAATGTGGTCCGCAACGCTGAGCTTAAGGTGGTTGACCCAGAAACCGGGGTCTTCCTTCCCCGTAGCCAGCCCGGTGAAATCTGCATTCGTGGACCTCAAATCATGAAAGGTATGTATAACCTCCTCAATCATCTATATGTTAATAACAATAATCAACTTGAATTGAATAATCATTTAAATGCAATATATATATTGTTTATTGTATATATGTAGGGTACTTGAATGATCCTGAGGCCACCGCCAGAACCGTAGATGTGGATGGTTGGCTCCATACTGGTGATATTGGCTATGTCGACGATGACGATGATGTTTTCATCGTAGATAGAGTCAAGGAACTCATCAAGTTCAAAGGCTTTCAGGTATGTCGATCATTTAAATGTCTCTAAATATATACATATATATATATATATGCACACTCTATATATGCGTATACCTACATTTAATATTCAGAGAATAATTAGTATGTACTTAATGGGCTATGAGGCACGCGTTACAAGAACTAGATAAAACCAGTTCAAGTCAATATATACAAAACTAAAATGATTAATGCTGTATTTATAGATAGTATGGATTTTCTATTTATATGAAATTCAAGCATATATTGCAATAATGACGCAGGTACCACCAGCTGAACTGGAGGCTCTTCTTGTCAGCCACCCTAACATTGTGGACGCGGCCGTTGTACCGTAAGGGCAATAACTTATATAGACTGTATATTCCTCGTAGTAATTTACAACCTAGCGAGCTGTATGTATGATCATTTTGTTAAGAAGAACTTAATGAATATCACTGATATATATATATATATATAATTAAATATAAATACAGGCAAAAAGATGAGGCTGCGGGTGAAGTCCCAGTAGCCTTTGTGGTTCAATCAAATGGATACGAACTGACAGAAGAAGCTGTGAAAGAATTCATATCAAAGCAGGTGGTGTTCTACAAGAGATTGCACACAGTGCACTTTGTTCACTCCATTCCCAAGTCTCCAGCTGGTAAAATTTTAAGGAAAGAACTCAGAGCCAAACTTGCAGCAGCTGCAGCGGCACCAGCACCAGCACCGGCACCAGCTTCCTCTACCCCTACCTCTTAATTATATTTTTTTTTTCAATAATAATAAAATTTGAAAATATGTATTTAATTAGTTTTTCTTTTTCTGCATTGTCTCGTGTTTTTGTATTAAATCATGTGGACGAGCTTAATTAATTATTATGTAATTTTCTGTTTCTTTTTGTTTTTTCCTTTTTTCTTTTTTTGGTTCGGATGATTGTTTGAAGTGTAATATTTCTATTTAATTCCATTAATTGAGTTCTTATCGTATTGTCAATTATAATTGATTGTTCAATTGTCAATTTTAAAGCAATTTAATTTTGCATAACTGATGTTGTGTTGTCTCAGTATCCACTGAAAAGCGCATTGAACGACCACTTGGTACTTCAGCAATTTGAAACATTTGTCTCTATAGGTTGTTCTCCTAATTAATTTAATTTCATAAATTTATGTCACATATATTAATTAATTTTAATTCCTTGCAACTGCTGCCCCATAGCCTTTCTCTCTGGCTAGAATATTTCGCAACATTTTAGATCATATCTGTGGAGTGTCAGGCCAAATAGAGAACCTCTTGATTTGGTAGTGGTCTACAAAGGCCTCCACATGGAGGCATCAAGTACTATTTATGTATTCATCCATAGAAATAGAAGATGAAAATTATTGCAGCAAAGGATCGAGAATGATTAACCCAACTATCTTGAATTAGGGTTGTACTCAAATTGGATCTAGATCAAATCATTGTTATCCAGATTCCAATCAACTAAGCAATATAAATATTCGAATTCAATCCAATAAGTTATAGGATATATACTTTTGAATCTATATTGGGTCCCACGGGTTATACGAGATCTAATTTTTTTTAAAAAAAAAAAAAGTGACCATATTTGGTATACTTTTTTTATTAAATTTTGAGTTGCATATAATATGTAACTTTTATGAAATTATTTGCACACACTTTGTTTTTTAATAACTTTGTTTTATATTGGGAGAAAGTTAAAAGCTGTAGCTATAAATGTTCACTACTACTATTATTATACTTGACATTCTTTGCTTTCTTCTTGATAAGTATATGTATCCCATTGTTTTGGGAAATTTTTTAAGACAAGGGCTGATGCAAAATGATAGAGCACATATATTAAACCAACATATCATATAATTTTATTTTATTTAAAAGTCACTATTAATATTATATAAAATCATTAATATAATAAAAAAATATTATTAAAATTCAGATTTGGATCTTTAATTGATTGAATTGATTAATTTCATATCCCATTCAAATTGAGAATATTTACAATTATAACTTATCCATCGAATACCTTATTCGATTAAAGATTCTAAAATTCAAATTGAATTTGGATTAAAATCCATGCACTCGACAGCCCTCTCTTTTTAATTGAAATTAAATAATCACATTGCAACTTGCAAGTTAGGTGAACCACCGGGTACCCAACTGCCTTGCATCCAAATACCATATTAATTAAATAAACTGATGTAGCATTTGATAGGCTAATTATTTATATATATAGATACAATATGGAATTGATGTAACGTGCTTATATACCCCATTGACTACGCTTCCTTCCTTCCCGGACACTAGAAATTAAAGAATTATTAAAACAAGCGATGTGGACGTTCCAAGTTAATTCCTAATTCCTAACAACTCAAAGAAAATAATAAAAAGATAATAATAATAATAACAGTAGCTAAAGGTTCTCTCATTTTTTTACTCAGTTGTTACTCATGATAATTATATGTGTAGTACCATAACGTGGACACTTATATATAATAAATACGACAACATGGTGGGGCATTGAAAAGTAAGCTAGTATCACATTAATGGAAAAATAAAGGGCTAGGTAAGGTTTCTGGTTCAAATAACATCCAGCAATTAATTAATCTTTTGATCGAGAGAGGGCAAAAAAAATATATGTGATTAACATATTCGCGACAGCTTGCACCAATAACGATTGATGAAATCTTTCTATCCATATATACATAAGTCAGGTTACACCAATAATGATTGATGAAATCTTTCTATCCATATGTATATAAAAATTAAGTCAATGTTCAATGGTTGAATTTATCTTTTGGAGTTGGAAAAAATGTTGAAAATGAAATAATATCTAATTTTATTAAAAACGAAATAATCAATTTACTGTAAATATTTTTATTGATGTAAACTTAAATTTTTGCTATATTAGATGAAGAAAATAAATATTGAAATGTGTACTGATTGGAATCGAGTGAAAAGTATGTTCCTTGTCTCTTTTGCCTATCTAAATTTAGAGAGATTGAACTAATATGTTTTTTTTTTTTTTCTTTCTGTTTTTTCCTTAATACCTTTCTTGCTCTTCTGTGGGTTGCCTCTTAAAAAAAAAAAAAAAAGGACTGCTTTTCGTGTTGCCACTTGCAATGCTTCAATTGGCTATGATTCTTCGTACAAGGCTTTCTTGATTATTTGGTCTAGTTGAACATTATTTTGGGCCTAAGCATCCTAAAGGAATCTAGGCAGAGGTCTAATTTTCGACTGGACAAGCCCGATAATTTGGGTCTTTGGGATTGGGCTTTGGGCTTCTTTTCAAGGCTAATTGAGAAACCAAACTATAGAACAACCACAAAAGAAGCATGGACCCGCCCACAATTGTAAAACTGCTATCATACAGAAATGAAAATAACAAACCCTGCATAACCCCTAGGACTTCCTTCCATAAACCCCGATGGCACCTTCGCTAAAACCCACTTTTCTTCTTCTTCAAGCAAATATTCTCAACTGTTAAATTCACTTTTTGCATTCTAAATTATATGTAAAAACCGTATCGGCTTTTGCGGTTAATTAAATATTTTTTTAAAAATGGCTAAAAATTGTGCGTTGGGGATTTTAGCTGCCGCAGCCTATGCTACTTTTGGTGTTGATCGTGCTTATGCAGATGGACCATTTAATTTTTCTCCGTTCTCTAGTGCTTCTTCAGCTGACTCAAGGGCTCAACAGGCGACTTCCGAGCTGGCTAATGCGCCAGCTCAGCCGTCGGCCACAGAGCCAACACGGGTTCGTAATGATAATCTAAGGACGACGTCAGCTGGATTTGACCCTGAGGCTTTGGAAAGGGGTGCCAAGGCTTTGAAGGAGATCAGTAGTTCTTCCCATGCTAAGAAGGTGTTGAACTTTAGATTCTTTCATTGAGTATTCTGTTTAGAATCACTGGCTTCTGTTGAAAGCTTGAAACTTGAAGACGGTTAAGCTTTTTTTTATTCTATTAGCATTTTGTGAATTATGTTGGTGTATGCTACATTTACATGTTTTTTGGTTTGTTTCTGGATAATCTTAATGGTTATGCGAATGAAAATTGCATTTTGAAGATGTGGAAATATGTGCATTTATCAAATTTTTAAGAAATAATGTCATGTTGTGGGTTTATTTGAGGAGTTTTGTTGGTGCAGGTATTTGAACTGATGAAAAAGCAAGAAGAAACAAGACAGCAAGAATTAACCTCAAAAGGAGCAGAGTTCAAGGCAATGCAAGCTCAGGCTGAAACTGTAAGCTTCATTTATCCTGCTCACGTTGAAAAAACTGCTGCCTTGCCTGAACTTGATTTTCAGTTTTTAGCTAAGATATGATTTTCTTTCTGACATTATGCGATATTAAATAGCTTCCTGTTTTGGCAAGAGAGACAGAGGGTGATTTATGATGAGCAGAAAAGGCTAGCTCAGCAGCAAGCACAAATAAAATCACAGATGGCTCGGTATGAGGATGAATTGGCGAGAAAAAGGATGCAGGTATTATGATTCTTTTGGTTCATATGCTGCGGAAGCAGCAACCCCTGTAATTATACAACGTATAATCCTCAGTTTTGCAGGCAGAGAATGAACAGCAAAGAGCAAGGAATCAAGAACTTGTAAAAAGGCAAGAAGAATCATCTATGAGGCAAGAGGCAAGAAGAATCGTCTATGAGGCAAGAGGCAGCAAGGCGAGCAACTGAGGAGCAAATTCAAGCACAACGTTGCCAAACTGAAAGAAAGAAGGCTGAGATAGAGTGTGAAACTATCAGGGTAAGGGCTATGGCAGAAACAGAGGGAAGAGCTCATGAAGCCAAGCTTGCTGAGGATGTTAACAGAAGAAAGTTAGTTGACCGCGCAAATGCAGAGAGAGAGAAATGGGTTGCCGCTATTAACACAGCTTTTGATCACATTGGAGGTTTTTCCTTTAATACTTAACTTTTTCTTCAAAAAACCTGCAATATCAATGATATTGTCATCTGCTAAGTGGGTTGTGCTATTGAAAAGACCCCTCTTTTTTTTGGGCTGTTGGTTTTTGTTTTCGAATTGTGCCTTATCCGCTACTCACCTGTTTATGCTCCTAAGTAACCTATAAGATATATAGCTTTTCACTTTGATTAAGTTGCATTGTGGAGAACTTAGATTCTAGCTTCTGTAATATTGCAATGACTGCATAGTTTTAATAGACTGGAGACAACCTAATGTTTTAACATGATTTGTCACTTCATTTAAAATTATTGCCCCACCACTGACTGTTCTGTCAGATGCAGGGGGCTTGCGTGCTATTTTAACATATCAGAATAAGTTGGTTGTAGCTGTTGGAGGTGTAACAGCTCTGGCAGCAGGGGTCTATGGGACAAGGTGCTGTCATTATTGGAAGGTTGCAAATCCTTTTCTTTAGCATGTTATGAACATTCTTTTGGTCAAGTTATGGCCATTGTTAAACTTATACTCGGCTGTTTTAATTATATAATGCCTCTGTCAGTTAAAATGTCAAGTTAAAAAAAAAAAAAGGAAAAAGAATTCCACGTTATTGGCCTTTTTGATCTTCATGAGTTATACAAATGACAAACGTGTCATATTTGCACTGTTTTCCGACTCCAACATCTTTTGTTCTTTTCTCCTTCTGTTTTCTAGATTTTAACTTTAACAGCTTCTTTCACTCTTTTCCAATGATTAAACAATCACTAAATAAAAATATTCTTCTGTAAGAGGTCCATGTAACTGAGACACAATTCTAGGTCCCACATAATTGATACGCATAATTCTCAGTTTAGCCTGGCTTTGAAAAAATTTTCTCTTGAGCATCTTGACGATTCATAAAGAACTGGAGGAAATCTCATTAGCCATCCATGTCTAGTTATCAGTAAAGTGCAATCTATGTCCTCGAGCACTATGGTGTGTGCCCAATAAAAGTCATATACATGTAGCTGTGGCATCTCAGCATCTCCATGTTCTAATGTGGTGGTCGTTTTTTATTGTCACCATTTCTTTTAGCACTTGACATAAATCTGCCTTTTGCATTTTAGAGGTGCTAGGGTGATTTGAGTTATGTAGACTGGATATTAGGTCAACTATCTCTTATTCGAGAATCTTCTCGAGGAAGATACCCTTGGTCTGGGTTGTTGTCACGTGCCATGGGCACTCTTTCTCTTGGTGCTAATAGAAATTCTGGCATCCAAGATGGAAAACGTATTGGTGATTGTAAAGACTGACCTTAGCTTGATATTGTGATTCTTATCATTCATCAAGAGTTGCACCAATATATATACACAATTCATAGGACCAAGAAT
>JACFYI010002893.1:120507-130724 GCA_014898755.1 Handroanthus guayacan
CACAACTGACCCATTTGTATAATGTGATTCCTCGTTACTAGTGTGGTAGTATGGGTTTGGCCTATGAGTTATGATTTATGACTTAAATATTTGAGATTATTGCATTTAAGACTTGATTAACTTAACTTTCAACATGCTAAGTTTGTTACATGTCCACTGGGGTTTCTACATAGATTAAAATTTATTGATATGTATGTTGTCTATGTAAATTCTCATTTATTGCCTTTCTTTAGAAGGGGGAGCTAGGAGCGCCTTTAGTGTTTCGCCTTCCTCTCGTGTCGGGCATTAGAGGCCTTGTTGACCTCCTTTTGCATTCAACAACTATGTTTTGTCTTTCTATGGAGTTTTAGATGGTAGCTAAAAGTAATGGCTGAGAGCTAGTTGTGCTACATCATTACTTATTTATATTATGGGGCATACTTTCTTGAGACATCTGAAAAAGGAAGTGGTGCAATAATTGGGATAGAATGGAGGGACTATGTTCCGTAATATGGAGTGCGTTTCAGAAGGGGATAAAACATGCAGATAAACATTTGGCAGAAAATTACTAGTAAGATATAAAAGTTCCATAAGCAACAATTGGGTTACATAAAGATTTAGGTGGACACGGATAGTGGAGAAAATGGGAGAAAGAGATTGAACAACGAGCTGGCATTATATCCCTATTAAGGGATGATTGCAGCTGTTAATATAGATTATGGGTGAATGGGTAAAGTAGGATGGATAGGACATGCTGCAACTGGTTTTGCTGATGCATTTTGATGGAGTCTTTTCAATATCACATGCGTCTACATGGGTTGCTGACTTGTTTAATTGACACGAGTGCATCTTCCCATACTGAAGGACTTTTCTCCCACTATTTTTCTCTTTACTAATACTTTTTAAACTACAATTTCTGTTTCTTAAGGTATCTTCTCACATCTGGAATGTGCTTTTTGCTAGTCCATGTCATTTGGTTATTTGTAATTTTGGAAACTGCTTTATGTGCTTCTGTACATTTGTTTTGGTTGTTGTTTATACGTTCTGTTTCTCTACAAAGTTTATCTTGTTTTACTGTGATAGTTGTGCTTAGTTTATGCTTGAAAGGAGATCAGTTAGAATGCGATAAGTAACTAGGCTGTTGTTTGGTATAGTCTCAAGTAGGCCATCAATTGATATCTCTGCTTTTTATGTCTATTACGTTAACCAAAATGTGAGTTGTATGAGAATTTTAGAACTTACCTCTTTTGGTCTTCTTCTCTTGCCTTTTTTGACAGAGGACTGCTGCAGACCATATCTTGCGGGATTTGCAAAATAATCCAGATATGTGGCTTCAAGTCGTTCACATTTTATCTAATACACAGAATTTGAACACAAAATTTTTTGCTTTACAGGTTTGTTCAACATGGTCATGGTAGTTAGTCAAAATTCTTTTCCAATTGTGGTCTGCTGTTTGATTGTTCATAACAACATCTGCAAACTGCTTTCAATTCATTTCTTTGTTTATGTTGTTCTGGGGCACTGATTAAAGAGTCTACTTACGTAACCTACAGGTTCTAGAAGGTGTTGTTAAGTATAGGTGGAATGCATTGCCTGCGGAACAACGAGATGGCATGAAAAATTTCATTTCTGAAGTTATAGTTAAGGTAACTAAACGAAATCCACACCTCCGTGGTTATGACTTGGCGTTATTTCATGTTGGCGTTATTCCGTGGTTATATTTTCGTGAAATGCTATTTTTCTTAGCTTTCAAGTGATGAGAGCTCTTTCCGGAGGGAGAAGCTGTATGTCAATAAATTAAACATTATATTGGTTCAGGTATTATAGTCCAAACTCCAATCCTTCCAAATGATCCTGATAATTGTAATCTTAATTATTTTATGTATCATTGATTAATCAGAGAGCCCCTGCGGTGTGGTTTGTCTGAGTCAGTTACTAGATTGTGATTTTGTTCTTTTATATTCAGATATTGAAGCATGAGTGGCCAGCTCGGTGGAGAAGCTTCATCCCTGATTTGGTTGCAGCTGCAAAAACAAGTGAAACCATCTGTGAGAATTGCATGGCCATTCTGAAAGTAAGCAATAATGACATCTTTGTTAACCTTTTAAGCAACATCTGATTGACATTAAGATATTACTTGTCAGCTTCTAAGTGAAGAGGTCTTCGACTTCTCAAGGGGTGAAATGACTCAACAGAAAATTAAAGAGTTGAAACAATCTTTGAACAGGTAATTATGCATTGTTCACTACCAGTATCTCTGCTGATATATTTTGATATCTAATGTTGCAATGCCCAATAGTTGGCAGATTTTATATTCCTAATTGCATGTGTGCCTTCTGAAGGAAATACAGTTGCAGTTTTTCGAAATTCTCCTTCTTGTTTAGCTCTTTATAGTGGTTTTTCCAAGACGACTCCTTTCTTTCATATCTCAAATCTTGAGAACTTCTTTGTGTACAGTGAATTCCAGCTCATTCACGAGTTATGCTTATATGTGTTGCCTGCGTCTCAAAGAGCTGAACTGATCAGGGCCACCCTGGCCACATTGCATGCTTTCCTTTCATGGATTCCTCTGGGCTATATCTTTGAATCACCACTGGTTTGTACTTCTTCCTTTCATGTGGTTGCTTGTTGGGTGAAGCAATTGAGCTGTGATCTTCTAATACGTTGCAGTGACTGGGATTTATTGCTCGCAAGGTGTTTTTATGCACTTATGTAATATTTGATGCCCTTTGTGATTTTGTTTGGCAGCTTGAGACACTGCTGAAATTTTTTCCTGTGCCTGCTTACCGTAATCTCACTCTTCAATGTCTGACAGAGGTATATTTTCTTCCCTTGTCACCTTTAGACCACTTGATACTTTGTATTAAAAACAGTGTTGGTTTTTGTGCGGGTTGGCTTTTGCAGGTTGCCTCTCTGAATTTTGGGGACTTCTACAACATGCAGTATGTCAAATTATATAGCATATTCATGGCGCAATTACAGGTAGTGAAGATTCTTTATCTGTCGGCATTACTGCAATGTGGTTTCTTTCCTTTAACTTGTGTAACTTAATCGGTTTTTATGCTGATTCCTGCTATTTTGGTGTTTCGTAGGCTATTATCCCACCCACTACCAACTTTCAAGAGGCTTATGCAAATGGCACTAGTGAGGAGCAGGTGATGGTTTGGACTAATGACTTTATGTTTTTCTTAATCTTTTATCTTGATCGTAGACTTATTCTGCTTTGCTTCTTCCAGGCATTTATTCAAAACTTGGCATTGTTTTTCACATCATTCTACAAGGTAAATAAACTCTCTTGGTTTTCAAGAAGTAGCTAAAACGAGGAAAGAAGAGACTTTCCACAATTGGATTGCTCTTATTTGTTGAATCATGTGATGAGGAAACAATTTGGATAATAAATGGAACATCAAGGTCGCTTTCTCGTCACTTTTGGATTTACAGTTTTTCTTGGCACAGAGGGCTCTTAGTCCCAGCATAGAGTGACTGCATTTTAAGGGAATATTAAGATCGTTGTTGCATCACTTAGTGTGAAAAGTAATTTATTCATCCAAATAAATAATATTTTCATACCTCACGTGCATTGGCTAGTTTACTATTCAACTCACTGTCCTTTTGTTCCCTGTGCAGTCTCATATACGAGTACTAGAATCTTCACAAGAGAACATAAATGCACTACTGATGGGCCTTGAGTATCTCATTAACATCTCGTATGTGGAGGAAACTGAAGTTTTTAAGGTATGTGTGTTGCTTTATACTGGTAGACTACTTGTTCTTGTACAATAAATTACGCTATCTGATTCCCATGGCTTGCAGGTGTGTTTGGACTATTGGAATTCCTTAGTTTTGGAGCTATATGAAGCTCACCACAATCTGGGCAATTCTGCTGCAACTGCAAACATGATGGGTCTACAGGTGGAATGATTTTGCACCTTTCTGTCTAATCTTCAAACTTTAGAATCCTTTTGCCTTATTTGTAATTGTCAAAATCATTTCTGCAAATTAGGTTTGTTGTTAGTTGAATAACATTAAGGATATAGGTTCCTGGATGAAAGGAAACTGCTATTGTGTGATGAGTACATTCTGTGATGTGCTCATTGTTTACAGTTGCATGTGTTTGAGAATAAAGAACCAAGTGTTTGGAGAGAACAATATAGGTTTCTACTGATAGATCTCGATCCAGAGTAGTAGATTGCGTTGCATATGTGAATGGAATTATGTGGATTAAATTCTTTTGGACACTTGTCTCCCACTTTAGAAGGAAAAAGGGAATATCACTGATGCCTTCTTGTGGTTTCTTTGAACAAGCAGATGCCAATACTTCCAGGCATGGTTAATGGGCTTGGTTCACAAGTCCTGCAGAGACATCAACTTTATGCTGGCCCAATGTCTAAGTTGAGATTACTAATGATCTGCCGCATGGCGAAGCCAGAAGAGGTTCTCATTGTTGAGGATGAAAATGGAAATATAGTTCGTGAAACTATGAAAGACAATGACGTGCTTGTGCAGTATAAGGTCATAAGTTTTATTTAAAACTCAAATAGCTAATTGACACTATGGTTACTTTTATTTTCTTTTGGAATTTTGTACTTCTGTGTCTCTGATCTTGAAGATGTGCAATAATTTATGAACATGCAGATAATGAGGGAGACACTGATTTACTTGGCACACCTTGATCACGAGGATACTGAAAAGCAGGTATGTCTACTGTTGTTCTCTGTGTCTCAACAGTACTTAAACATAATAATGTGGAAATATATAGAATTTTTCACCTTTCAACTCTCATCTGATAATCTTGACATTTCCAATTAAACTCAATAGTTTGGGGGGATGAAGGGGATATCAACTAAAAAATCTGAGCTAGTCTGGGAAAAGTTTTAGTAGCTGTAAAATGAATTAACTCCTCATTCTGTTGTTATGCATGGATGTTCCTTCTTGATTCCTGATAGTAGAATGCTGTTGAAATACTTCTTTTCTTGAATTTTAATCCCCTTGTTGAATGGGAGGCTCCTGGCTTGAATTTTAATCTCCTTGTTGAATGGGAGGCCCCTGGGCTGTTTCATGACAGTTGGATTGTACTTTTTACTTTTGTTCACTCCAAAAATGTCCAACCTTCTGAAGAGAAAACCTTCCTTCTGTTTGTCTATCTGCTTTTGGATATGTATTAATGCTGGTTGTCCACATCGAATTTGTGGGCCTTCAATTGAATTTTTGCTTTTGGACGATCAATTTAGGATTTAATTCCTGGTTATGGTTACAGATGCTGAAGAAATTAAGTAAACAACTCAGTGGAGAGGATTGGACTTGGAACAACCTCAATACTTTGTGTTGGGCAATTGGATCTATATCTGGGTCGATGGCGGAGGAGCAGGTAGATCAATGTTATCTGATTGCTTTTCTTTGCTCGTTAGATGTGGCATTTAATTTACCTCCTTTTCTACTATACCTGTGGTTTTGGTTATATTCCATACTAAATTTCTGCGCATATGCATGAGGCATTATTGAGTGGGATTTGTTGCTAAACTAAAGATGGAGCCGAACTTTATTTTTCATACCTGTATTCTTGTTTTTGCGATGCCATTCTTGATTCTGTGTACAAATATGGAGGTAGAGTTCATGTGGTTCCATTGTAATGTGTGAAAGGTGGCACATTCAGTGATCTAAGTCTAATTGAAGTTTCATTTTGTATTTGATTTTATTTTTTTTACTCTCAGTATCACATTGGAATTATGTTATTTCCTTTTTGGATGTCCCTGCTCCCCATAATGTGTCACTTCTTAGAATGACAATTTTCCTTCCAAAGCAACGTATCAGTTCCAATTATATGAAACACTAATAAGCAACTACCACCTTTACATTTAGAAATGTAAAAAAATCCAAAATTTTGATTTTCTGAAATCTCATCAGAAATTTAATGCAAGTACATCTCTAGGATGTTGAATGCTGGAACTATGGGGTCTTGTTCAAGTTGGAGTATGTGGACACATTTGTCTTTCTTCCTCAGTAATTTCCTTTTTATATTTGTTCATTTTATCCTTTTCACAATCAGTTAGGTCATATTGCCTTTTAAGTTAGGAAGAATCCATACTTTAAATATTCATCTCTCTTTTTACTTTGAGCAGGAAAACAGGTTTTTGGTCATGGTAATTCGGGACTTGTTGAATCTTTGTGAGATCACCAAAGGAAAGGACAATAAAGCAGTCATTGCCAGTAATATAATGTGAGTATCACGATACTTATGCTTATTTTGATTAGATACAGAGATGTAGCAGTTATGATGCTGCTTGAGGGCAATCCCGAGATGAATAAGTTGTGTATGATTGATTCTCTTTGTATATTTAAGTGAACTGCGTACGAAAATGTTTGGCTGTTTTGATTGGAATTTTCCCTTATGTTTCTCTTTATTGGGGGTGCAGGTACGTAGTTGGGCAATACCCAAGGTTTTTGAGGGCCCACTGGAAATTCTTGAAAACTGTTGTGAACAAGTTGTTTGAGTTCATGCATGAAACCCATCCTGGAGTTCAGGTGAAATATCACACATGCGTGTTCGAAACTTTAATGGATGATGAATGCATATTTAAGGACAACTTTATTTTCTTGATAGATCTTCTGTTTTCTGTGTTCATCCTGCAGTTCAACTGTGTCTAATGAGTCTGTGCTTGTATTACTTCACTCTTTTCAGGTTTTCCGTTGTATACTGATACTGTAAATTCTTTCTGCTTCTTTTTAGGACATGGCATGTGATACGTTCTTGAAAATTGTTCAGAAGTGCAAGCGTAAATTTGTCATTGTACAGGTTATGGTTCTATTGGTTTTGCCATTGGAAATTATTTTTAGTGGGGCTAACAGTGTTATTTAAAATACAGAAAATAACAGTGTCTGATTCTTCTGTTCCAGGTTGGAGAAAATGAGCCATTTGTATCAGAACTTTTAACAACCCTTCCTGCAACTATTGCTGATCTTGAGCCTCATCAGATTCACTCCTTTTATGAATCTGTAGGTCCTCTTAGTACAGCATACACCACTTGAAATGATAGCTTTGACTACCATGTATCTTGATATAAGGTCAAGCTTGACCATAGATTTTCATGATGCCTTTTTTAACAATTGCTACCTTATCTCTTTTAGGTGGGACATATGATTCAAGCAGAATCAGATCCTCTCAAGAGAGACGAATACCTGCGGAGATTGATGGAGCTTCCTAATCAGGTAATGTCCTATTGGCCACACTATTTTCAGATAAGATCCTAGTTTGGTCATTTCTACCTGCCTTCCTTTCCTTGATGTATTTGTTACCTTACGCACGTTCATGGCTTTTACTTTGGCTCATGGGTTGTCCGCTGCAGAAATGGGCTGAAATTATATCACAGGCACGTCAGAGTGTGGATTTCTTGAAAGATCAAGATGTGATAAGGGCAGTGCTTAACATATTGCAGGTCGGTTTTCAGTGATCATTTATTTTGTTATGTATTAGAACTTCTTTTTCCATTTTTTCTTTAATTTGACAATCAGCTGCACTTCTCTCATCTAAGTAGTAAGCTGTATAGCTTAGATGTTGATTTCCTGGTTTATTCTGCTTTCTCTATGATGTTTTATCTGGGGAATTGATCTTCTAGTTAAATGCGGTTGGGCACATTTGAGTTGTATTACTTCTTTCATATTTATTGTCACCAAGTATCAGTCAGAGGTAAGTCAGTCAAACTTTGGTTGTATGGAATCTACGGAGCTGGCTCGAAAGTACAAGCTTTTTTCTTATTTATAAAGGCTTGAATTATGCTCGATTTTTCCCTGATGCTAGTGATTTGTTTGAAATTGATACAAGCTCTTAGCCAATTAGTCCACCCCAAATATGTATTTCCCTTCTCATATTATACTACATTTAATTGATTGATTGTGTCTGAATTCCAGAACTATGATGTGCTCAAATGGTATTTTTCTCTTACTATTATTGAAGTGTAATATCAATAGATAGTTCGCAATTGACATTTTTCTTAGTGCGTTCCCCCACCCTCCCACCCCTCCTTCCGTTCCGCTCAATCTTTCTCCTTCTGGGTGTAAACTTATGCATGTGTTTGTTCCTACAGACAAATACTAGTGTTGCTAGTTCTCTTGGAACATATTTTCTCCCACAGATTACTCTGATTTTTTTGGACATGCTCAATGTCTACAGGTTTGTCTTGGTCTTTTGTTTTCAGAATCACCATGCTTATGTTTTGCAAGGAGTTTCTGTGTCCCTTTTCTGGATTATTAAGATTTTGGTTGCATGTCACAGAATGTACAGTGAACTTATATCCACTAGTATTGCCCAAGGTGGGCCCTATGCTTCCCGGACATCTATTGTGAAACTTTTGCGGTAGGTCCCAAAATTTGAAGTATTATTTCCTTAGCTATTGGCATTCTGATACTTATGTCTTGTTTCATCCATTTTCAACAGTTCAGTCAAAAGGGAAACACTAAAGCTAATTGAGACATTTTTAGACAAAGCTGAAGACCAGCCACAAATTGGCAAGCAATTTGTGCCACCAATGATGGACCCAGTTCTTGGAGACTATGCCCGAAATTTGCCTGATGCAAGAGAGTCCGAAGTTCTCTCTCTCTTTGCGACTATAATAAATAAGTATGCTTGTTTCTCTTGTGATTATTGTTGCACACATTTTTTGGATATCCACGCTTTGACATCTGGAATCTCCTGGAACATGGCTGTACTGTACATTTTTGTTTTGAGTAACATTATTTTTACAGCAACATTAAGTGATTCTATTTATTATTTTTCCACATTCCTTGATAGTGATATCATTCTATAGCCATGGTGATTTTCTTGTGGGTGATTAAGCAGTTGCTTATATTTCTTTTTGAGCCTGCTGTTATTTATTGCAAGTAATTTTCTCTGAACCTATCTACTTTGTTTAGGTACAAGGGGGCAATGATTGAGGATGTCCCTCGCATATTTGAAGCTGTTTTCCAGTGCACTCTAGAGGTTAGTGAATCTTTGTTTCATATTAATCACAACAAGAATTTTCCCTTAGCTAGCTTCTTACTTAAAAGTGTATGAATATCACAATTGCTTAGGGAGCCAGATGCTGAGAATATTTTAATTTTGTCATGGTTATGCACTCGTGTGTGAAATGTTTGGTTTAGAACCATATGTTCTTTCATGCATCCCTTACAAACACAATAAGTGTATGTATACGCCTAGTCTGCTTTTCGGTTTAGTGTCCTATATAATTTGTTTATTGTGTTTAGTGATGACCTGAATGAGTCTTGTATTTCCCAATGTGACCTAGATTTTTTTCCTTGTGAAGACAAGAATAAGGATATTGTTGCTTTTAATTTATTCAGATGATCTATTAGGCTACTTGCTTGTGTTAATATGGTGCTACTATTGATAGTTTGTGATTGGTGAATTTCTATGCCACATGCATTGGAGAGTGGTAGTGATAACTAGATGCTTCAACGATTAGTTTGGACTTCCACAGCTGTGGCAAGGCTGGCTTTACTCAACTGAAAGGCTGGGACATCTACAGTCCATGTGTTTTGACTTCCTTGTTGGTTTCATTACAGATGATAACAAAGAACTTCGAAGACTATCCCGAGCATCGACTCAAATTCTTTTCGCTACTTCGAGCCATTGCTACACACTGTTTCCCTGCTCTAATCCACTTGTCAAGTGAGGTATGTACCATGCACCACAGTATGGACCTTTGCTTTGCAAATGATGTTGCATAAAGTTTCATTTTAACATGTTGGACCTTCAACAGTTCAACACAAGGGTGTTCATTTGATTGAATTTTCTTAGTATCTTTGTGTTAGGATTTGATGTATTGTGATGTTTGCCTGTTTATGTACAGCAACTGAAACTTGTCATGGATTCCATCATTTGGGCCTTCCGGCATACTGAACGTAATGTTGCGGAAACTGGACTCAACCTTTTATTGGAGATGCTGAAAAACTTTCAGGTGCATTTTGGTTTGTTTCCATTTGATAGTGTGAACAATCATGCCAGGCAGCACTAACAATCGCTTTGGTGGTTTTTCAGGGTTCGGAGTTTTGTAATCAGTTCTACAGGACTTACTTTTTGACAATAGAGCAAGAAATCTTTGCTGTTTTGACAGACACTTTTCATAAGCCTGGTTTTAAATTGCATGTAATGGTGCTGCAACACTTATTCTGCCTGGTAATGTGCTTTAATGTTGTTCTCTTATCGTTTCCCCTTTCGATTTTCTTATTCGAGTGAGCATGCT
>JACFYI010002893.1:140621-171429 GCA_014898755.1 Handroanthus guayacan
TGTTGATAAGAGAAACTTTTATTAAGTAGTAATATTGCGATTACCAAAGAGGTAATGACGTGGTGTAATCCACAAAGCACAGCTATGAGCTATGTCCCAACATATTCTTTGTCTTCACAGGAGCAAACCAAGAAGGTTCAGAAATTAGAGTTTGATCCATGTTGGCTATTGTGTATGCTCTTCTTGATTAAGAGAGCAGTCAGCTTTCGGGTTCATCCACCGACTGATTCTCAGGAAGTGCTTGCAGAGCTGATCTTGACAATACCTCCTTGTCATGGTCATTTTTGCTCGATTTTTTCGTGATCTCCAGTTTTTCCTTCAACATTTTAGTCAACTTTCTCACACTCAACTCATTCAGATTTTCCACATTCTCAGCAGTATTCTTACCTATCTTCATTGTTATGTTCTCTTTGTTATCTGAAAAAATCATTTTCATTGTCAAGGATGTCTTGCTAGCAGAAAGGAGAGAAATTCCTACCACGCCCTCTACACCACCTTGTTGCTTGATTGGTGAATCCTTTATGCTGGCAAATGCATTGGGAGCTGCTTCAGCTACTTCTACATCATATGGTGCAGCCTCAGATGGCAGTGGATCAGCAGCTTTTTTGTGTTCTTCAAGTTGAATTATTTCATTTTTGTCAGGCTCATCTTTGTTAAGCTGTAGAGGAATAGCCAAATGGTCAATGGAATCTAAAGCAGCTTCTGATACTTCTTCAGTTCCTTGCTGCAACTTGAGCTCCGTAAATTTCTCCATTGTCACAGTAAAATCTGGAATATTTTCGAAGTCTATGTCCTTGTCTTTGGAAGATTCTTTCTCAATCTCATCAGGGAAACCAGTGGCACGAGACAATTCATTGTCTGCAAAATTTTTTGGACATACAGCCAGGAGCACAATTGATGATGTTGTAAACTCAAAGAACAAACAGTTGATGGACACAATTGAAAATTGATCTTTAAGCAAAGAACAGTATATTACCTTTAATTTCAACAACATTTTCGAAACAATCAGCAGCTTTGTCTTCAGATCCTGCATCTTTCTTGGTGTTCATTTTTTCTGAGTTCTCGGTTGTAATTTTAATTTCAGAGGTGCAAATAATTTCGACAACATTTTCGAGACAATCAGCAGCTTTGTCTTCAGATACTGCATCTTTCTTGGTGTTCATTTGCTCTGTGTTGTTGGTCGTAATTTCAATTTCAGAGGTGCAGATATCATAAGGCCCTGCAGGGAGATTTTTGTTTTTGAGTATTGTAACAGTAGATGGGCCGTTTAGCTAATAAAGTTTATAAAACACACCATTAGTTTGTTCAACTTCATTGCTCAAATTTAGTGGCACAACTATGTTTTCACCATAAGGGTCTTCTGCTTTATTACATTTCTCCTCATCGAGTTGGGTTGCCATCTCAAAATCAATGCATGCGGCTTCTTCAGCAGTGCTTTCCAATTCGATTTCTTTACTTGATATGTCCTGCTTTTGAGCCGAAACAACTTCAGATTTATCTTTATTCTCAGAACTCTCCTCCGTGGTTGTAATTACATCAGCACCTGAAGGATTAGAACATAGGAAATTGTACAACAATCGATGTATGAAACACTTAAAAATCACCCGCAACTAGTGCATTGAAGTCTTTCAAAAATAACGATCAATTACCAGTAATTTCTGATACTTCAGCAACATCGTCCAAGGCCTCATTCAAATTCGTCTCCTCATTTTCACCTCCATCTTTAGTAAGAGATTCCTTCTTGAAAATCTGAGACTCTACATCCTCCACATCATTCAATATCTCCATGTTCTTCCCTGCCAACCTTGCTGATCGCCGTGTGCTATACACTCTCATAACTGCACTCTCCTCCCTCACTACTCTTCTTCGGCTAGTAACTCCCTGCGGAGCAGGGGTCTCTGAAGAGTCCTTTTCATCCTCTACACATTCCTTCAACTGGGAATCCATTTTCCTACAAGCTGAGGCTATCTGAACCTTCTTTTTATTAGTCTGCACAGCCAATGCTGGAGTTTCAATTGCTTCAGCCTGTGATTCATCAGCATGTTTGATTAGGGCTTTTCGAGTTGTACGATGACTCCTGGTCATTGGATTCACAGTTACAGGCTCTTCTCTGGGTACATTTCTCTGGCGTGTAGTTCTGCCACCTGTTGGAGGCAAATATGGAGATGTTACTTCCGACCTTGTTGGTGATTCAATTGATGAATCAGCAGTTTCAGATCGAGATGGCTCCAAAAATTCCTCGATCCCTTCAACCTGCCAATAATAACACAAAATATATTTCTCAAATAAACAAGAACATAACAGTAACACAAGAGCAAATCAAGTAAGAAAATACTCAGAAAACACACAGAGATCCGTTAAAGAATCCTCAATATCTCCACGCAGAAATGAACTGATTAAGCTATCAAGTCATATTTATAAAAATATATAGCTCAATAACAAGACATGAAGTACTTGAAAAATCTATTTATTAGAATAAACATGATTTCACCAAGGTACGTTCACGCAATCTTAATCAATGCCTATATGAATGAGCTAATTCAGCAATCGAATCAAAATTAGGAAAAACCTAAACCATTAAGTAACTTCGAGACCAGATTATATTGCAAAAGAAATTGCAAATAAACTTACGATCTCAAGAGCTTTGAGAGCGTCGGCCATGGCAACATTTGTGATATTAGCAGGAATTTTGTTCTTCTTGCAGAGAGTTTGCAATTCTCTCCTTGTAAGGCTGTGGAAATCCGTTGCTTCAGAGATAGAAGACATAGTAGAGAGCTGCACTCTGGATAGGGGAAATGGATGAGACAATGAGGCAATAATGCGAGAAAGGGGAGGTATATGTAGTGTACGGTGGAGTTGAGCCGAAGGTGAAGAAAGAATGAGTTGTCAGAAAAACCCTTGGGAAATATGACCGTTAGGATTTGAAATTTGAAACTTTTTTCTTGTCTGACTTGGGCTTTGGGCTTTGTGAATTGATCTTTTTGGGCTGGGCCTACATGTATTAGCGCAATATGTTTAGATTCGACATTCGAGTACGTTTACAAATATACCCCCAATGATTAGCGGAGATTCGCCGGAGCAGCGAGGCAATTTCGTCAAAGTAAATCTCAACGGCTCTCTTCCTGAATGTAGCCGTTGCATCTTTCTAACCCTAGGAGAAAAACAATCACATACTTGTCCGCAGGAAACCCTAATCAGAAGATTGAATGGTTATATAAAGCCCTTGATTCAAGAAAATTTCAAGCATTCATCAATCAGCTCGTTCTCCTAATACGGATCGATCATCTCTCTCTATTATTACTGTCATTTCAATTACTTGTTTTATTGTTTGCTTAGTTCAACAGTTCAACTTAATTGGATCTATCTTGAATTTTTCTATACTGATTCTTTGTTTTGCAGGCTTATTTTTCCCTGATCGTTTCGTTTTTGTAGAGATTTGATTACTCACACACACACACACTCTTTTTTGCATACATCTTATACACACACATATATACATAACATATATATACATATATACAGATATTGTTTTGTGTTTCTTTTTCGCTGTGGTTTTTTGCGTTAACGTATGGAAACAGGTAGTATTAACTCATCTGCGTCACCAAACAAGACTAAATCGCGATGCCCGCTCCAAGAACAGCTTCTGCAGAGAAGAAATTCGCGGGAAAACGTATGTATTTGTATCTTTGGGTTTTCTGGTTTTTCAGCATGTTTCAATCAGCTTAGGATTTGAAATGGTGTGAATCCGTGTTAAAATAATATCTGTAGATAGGATTTCCCAATGTGGTGATTTTTGTGTTAACTTTACTGGTTTTGCTACAGTTGGATCGGTTCATACCAAATAGATCAGCCATGGATTTCGATTACGCTCATTACATGCTTACAGAAGGGAAGAAAGGTAAGGAAAATCCAGCTGTGAGTTCTCCAGCCAGAGAAGCATACAGGAAGCAGCTCGCGGAAACCTTCAACATGAATAGGACTCGTATTTTAGCTTTTAAGAACAAGCCACCAACCCCAGTGGAGGCAATTCCAAATGAGTTTTCATCGGCTGTTCACCAAGTCAAATCCGCAAAACCCCGTCGACACATTCCCCAGGTTGGTGCTAAAGAAGAAAAGGTCCTCTGCTGAACTTGATGACAAACTTACAATTGCTTAATTGTTGACTTAACTTGGTATCTTGATGCAGACTTCTGAGAGGACATTAGATGCCCCTGATCTTGTGGATGACTACTATTTGAATTTACTAGACTGGGGCAGCAGCAATGTTCTTTCTATTGCTCTTGGACACACAGTATATTTATGGGATGCTTCTGATGGAACCACCTCAGAACTTGTCACTATTGATGAAGAAAATGGTCCAGTTACCAGTGTCAAGTGGGCTCCTGATGGAAGGCATATTGCTGTTGGTCTCAATAACTCTGAAGTTCAGCTATGGGATTCTACATCTAATAGACTTGTGAGTATTTTATCCACTGTCCCATTTTTTTTATGGTATCTTTTAATTGATCAAATTTTCACTCTGTAATGTCTGATGTTACAGCTGAGAACTTTGCGAGGAGGCCATAGGTCCCGTGTTGGCGCTTTGGACTGGAACAATCACATTCTGACAACCGGAGGGATGGATGGTCAGATCATTAACAATGATGTAAGAGTTAGGGCACACATTGTTGAAACCTATCAAGGACATCATCAAGAAGTTTGTGGGCTCAAATGGTCTGCATCTGGCCAACAATTAGCCAGTGGTGGAAATGATAATCTTCTCCACATATGGGACAGATCCATGGCTTCATCTAATGCTCCAACGCAATGGCTCCACAGGCTTGAGGAGCACACGGCTGCTGTTAAAGCACTTGCATGGTGTCCGTTCCAGGGTAACTTATTGGCCTCCGGTGGAGGTGGAGGAGACCGGTGCATAAAGTTCTGGAACACACACACCGGTGCTTGCTTGAACTCAGTCGACACTGGATCACAAGTCTGTGCGCTTCTGTGGAACAAAAACGAGCGCGAATTGCTTAGCTCTCATGGGTTTACTCAGAATCAGCTCACTCTTTGGAAATACCCTTCAATGGTGAAGATAGCCGAGCTCACTGGTCATACGTCTCGAGTTCTTTTTATGGCACAGGTACTGATTATATCATGAGTGTGAAAATAGTGTTTCCTCGGCTAATCTATGGCAACAATTTAGTCTGATTTTTGTTTCTTGTTTGGACATTGTGTATTACAGAGTCCAGATGGATGCACAGTTGCGTCTGCAGCAGGGGATGAAACTCTTAGATTTTGGAATGTTTTTGGAACACCTGAAGTGGCTAAGCCTGCACCAAAGACAAATTCAGAACCATTTGCTCACTTGAACCGCATTAGATGAGTGGAAACCTAAAATTTTTTCCTTTTCTTTCTCATGTAAAGTCTGCATAGGATAATACTGCTGCTGTATATAAAATTTGTACATTTGTGTTGGCTAGTCACTCATTGTGACAAACATTTGCTAAAGTTGTGTATCATCTTAGTTTGTAAGATGAAAAGTTCTTATACTATACTGTGTAAAAAGAGCAATACAAGAACATTTTGTCCGCTTATTTTCTTTCCTGTCAAATAATTGTTCAATTTCCAGATCCCTCAGATTCATACAGCACCCAGTGTCTCCCTAGTAGTATTTTCAAATACGGATCAAAAGCAACATGCGGTGTTTACATAATACTGGCTATGTAAACCACCGATTCATGTGCCTTCAGGATCAAACATGGCCACGGGATCCTGAGGGGGAGGTAATTGAGGTTGTCCCGTTGCGATGCCACCTTAAGTAGAAGGAACAGATGCACCCCACCGTTGATTTATGTTCTTAGCAATGGCAAGTGACACGACAGCAGCTCCACCAGCAAGCACACCGGGGTCGAACAAAGTAGAGGAAGTACAATTTCACTTCACCATGTTTATAAATTATTGATAGCTGAGAAATTCAGCAACAGAAGGAACTCTAAAGCGCACAATTGGGAAGGATGGAGTGGCAATTAATAGCTGCAAGGATAATAACAACAGTTCCCCATTAGCAACAGAATTCCAAACGTAAAATGATAAATGGACCATATAAAGCTGCGAACATTAAGTTCTTTAAGGAAATTCCATCGTGAAGATTCAATTCTAAAGATTGATCATCCACCGTTGTGGAGAGAGATATTGGCTTTGATGTCATGCCAAGGGGACAAGTGAGATTTGCTCATCAGGGAGGATGCATTGTATGTTGGGCCTTCAATTTGGACCTTTTATTGCCGAAATTGATTAATTGACCAAAACAGATCTGTAAATAGCTCTCCATCGAATCAAATAAGACCCATTTGAAGGCCCAAAACCCAGCATCCAAATTTTGCCCCAGCGCCAGCGGCATGTTATTTAGCATATATGATTATTCTCAAATTTATCGTCAAATATAAAACGTTTAAATATCTAAATACGTGAGAGAAATAGCATAGGTTGAAACTCGGTAAAATCTCTACATTTGTATATTTAATCATGTGAAATAGATAGTTCATGTTTTAATATAATTTTTAGTTATTCTAATGATAATCTAACTTAATTCGCATTTCGGTTTTGTTGTGCCAAAGTAGCCTAATATGTCCCAAGTCAATCTTCTCATCACACTTTTTTCAAATTGTATAATAGAAATGCATTACGAAACAATAACTATATCATAAGTATATATTTTGGCAAAACTAAGATCGTAAACATTACATCTAAATGACTATTAGTGATGATGTACCTGAATGTTAGGTTTAATTTATTTCTTAGAAAATAAATCTGAATGCAGGCTCTACTGCTCTAGTAGGCGTCATGCTCCATGCATTGCCCACTTAGTGCGCCATGTCTCATGCCTACTTAAAAATAAAACATAAAAAAAAGCATATTTTATAATTTAAAGTGGTGTTTGTAATAGATGATGCAAATACATAATCATTTATTTTTTCTAAAAGTTAAAAAAAAAAAAATTATGATCAAAAGTAAATGATGCTTCGAAATTATCAAATAGTTCACTGTAAGTGAACAAAAAACAGTGATATTTGAAAATATAATCATCAATTTTTATTAGGAACATGTTAGAGTACCTCATGAGCAATCTCTGAGATTATATATTATTATCGAGTAATTTTACTTATAGCAATCAGACTTTTCTAAAAGCTCTTAAACGAAACTTTTAGCAGTAAAATTAGTTTTTTGCACAATCTGTAAACACCGCTTAAGTCATAATGTAATAAAATAACTTATACTGAGCTTGTGAAACAAATTACGAAAAAGCCAAATTTTTATCGATAAAAAAAAATAATAATAACCTTATAAATGACGCATATATACGATCTTAAATTTCATCTTTCAACCGACTTTTTAGTCAACACAATATATTATTTATTTATTTTTTGGTAAGTCAATATATTATTTATTTATTCATTAGAAAAAATGAAATACTATTTATTCATAATATGCTAGGGGATATGCTTTTCTTCTTTCTTGGTGCTTCTGTCAAAATTCAAACGGCCGTGTTGAAATTAACCTTGAACAACTTTTTCTAACGGGAACACCACGGTAAGGCTCACTAAGGTCACAGGCAGGCTAGTTTTACCCATTTAAAAAATTGTTTAACTTTTGCGTGGGAAGGCCGCGTGCGCCACGTGTCAGGTCGGTCTATCTCCCTAGATTTATTATTCCACCGAAATTATCTTCTCTTGGGAGGGGTGAGATGGTCATTTTAAGCACCATGTGCTATTTGTAGCCCATCTGTAAGGATAGATGCGTACTTTAGGGAATGTAACGGATAACGCCGTTGTCAGGACCACATAAGCTTGCACGGCTTTCACGTGGATTTTCTTTGTATATCCGATATTCCAGCTTGTAAGCATAACATTGTTGAACAATATTTGATCTAAGATTACATTAGTAAGTATTGGTAAAGAGATTTGGTTCGCCCATTTTGATTAAGGCAGAGGGTAAGACCTTTTTGATTTAGGTTATTATCATAGATTTGGGTCAATTTAATTTTTAAAGAATCAGATATATTTTATAAATAAAAATTGTGACATTCAATCATACATCAATATCATCACCTAAATACATTTTAAAAATCAATACATGAATTAAATATAAGTCAAATTTTCTACACTGTCGTGCGGTGAATGAATACCCACACACTATTGGTGGGATTAGAGGGACGAGATCCTCAATTCCAAATGGTATTTCATCTTCTATTCAACGCCTTAAAATACCTGCCATGTGTATTAAATATTTTCTTATAAAAATATTTAGTAATAAATATAACACACGTGACATATATTTAAAGGTATGGAATAGGAAATGAAATACTATTTGAATTAGAAAATCCCATTTCGGGATTAGAACCCTCACCTCCCCTATAAAAAGGGGAGGCAGTGCTATTTCATCCAAACGTTAGTGACAATTAATAAAATACTAGAAACTGTAGCACATTCGATGTGTATACTCGTTTTTTCACAAAATTAAAAATATATATTTATTTTTAATAATGATTTTTTTTAATTATTAAATATTTTTGCTTGAATTTATTATGTGAAATAATATAATTGAAAGACAAATTTGAAGACATTAAAGTTGGAAACAAAAAAATTATGATTAAGGGAAAGAATGAAATAAAAAATTAGATATTAAAATAAGAAAAATTAAAGAAAAATATTTTCTTATTATTTTCTATAACTATTTTGTCATTGTTATTTGTAATAGAGTTATTTTTATACATTTAGCATGGCGGAAAAAAAATTACACTTGACTCTCTTGCTTTGTATATAGTATACAGATTGAGAATATAAATTTGTACAAAATTAGGGTCGTGAATATGGTTTAGTGAAAATTCTTGAATTCTTATTAATTACATGTAGGGCTGTACAAATAAACCATTAGACCGCTCCAACCGACCTTCCCAATCCAAATCGCACCGCAATATCGGGCTGAGAGTTTGGTGGGTTGGGCATGGATTTATTAAATAAAAAACCGCAATTTTGAGTTAGATTTGGTTTTATATATTTATAAACCGTAAAAGACTGCCCCAACCACAATTTAAATATTTATATTTATATTATACTAAAAAATATTAAATTTAAAATGAAAATATCATTAATATTTTTAGTTTAAATAGATTATAAGATCTTTACAAATTAATATTTATAACCCATGAGTCAAGTTATCGATCAATCCAATTTACTAATTTCTATCAAATAAGTCCATAAACCAAATTAACAATAAGCCCAAGCATTTTTCCCCTTTCATTGGTAATAATAAGTTCAATAAATTATTAAGATGAATGAAACAATAAAATATTTGCCCCTTTCTGTTTTGAACTTTAGATTGCTCTAGAGACTCAAACAGTGGAGCTTCATTTTGTACTTCTAGACTATGTCTAACATCATCATTGTCTAAATGATCATTTGGTTCTTTTTCACCATTTTATGAATTGTATTGTATGGTTTAGCCTTTGATTGTAGGATTTACTTTTTCATGTAAAATTGTAAATGCTTATACTTTATGGGTATGTTGTGTGTATATGATTCCAACTTAATGATGAGGATAAAATTCTTTATAAATATCCCATAGAGTGCAAACAACTAATATTTACTCTTTAAGTATAAAAAATATTAAACTGATTGTTTGTTGAATGGGTGAAGATATTTTAATATATTTTCGTATATGTTACATCACCTTATTGGTGAAAAATTTATCTAAACCACAAAACCGCCCCAACCCAAGAGGACCGCGAAATTCGGATTGAGTTCTTATTGGACTGGATTGGGTTAAGATATTTTCAAACCACAATTTTTTGGATTGGACCAAGACATGAGCAAAAACTGCACCAACCGCACCGCGTACGCCCCTAATTATATAGGTCAAGTAGAGAGAATTGGTTAGAACATACTTGGATACAAAATATTTTTAAACATTATTTGTCTTTTTTATGTCACGCCCCGAAACCGGGACGTAACACGGCAATGCTTCCAAGTCCAAAAACTCGAGGACACCAAGCCATAGAACATACAGAGCATGCTAAAGCCATAAAATTTGATTAATAACATCCAAATTTGTCGCAGCAGAAGACAATTCAAATATCTAATCTTGAAAATAATCTCATTTATTACAGTTCTTGAAATACCCATACTTGGGATTAAACCTAACTACTAAATCTAAAATCTTCTTCAAAACATACTTGTACTTGAAGAGAATGAATAAACCTAAAAAAGGTGCAAAATACTGAATATCTGGTCACCATTTCAAAATTGCATATCTTCTTCTCCTCTCAGAACCAAGTCTTTCTGCAAAAATATTAGGGATCGTGATATGAGCGACACTTCGCGCAGTAAGTGATTTCCTAGACCTTCTATGGGATTTGAGAAAGTACATATATATATGTTTTTCGAAAATTACCTCATTCATGTTATTCAAAAACAATCAAATATTCACCTAAATAAAAGTTATTCAACTTGAAACATACATATTCATGTGATAACGTGTTCATAGTTCAATAGGCAATAAGAAACTCACTTATCACAATATCTTTGTTGTCATGCTTCATAACGAATCCAAACTTAGTCAGAACTTTTGAAAACAATCAAGACTTAATCAGAAATTATAGTTTACAAAAAAGTAGTTCGTTTATTTATTTATTTATTTATGCTCGTGAACTTTTGGAATTCTAATTGGCTAAACTTGATTAAACTCTTAACTATAATCCAGTTAAGTGGATCGGACACTACTATTATTACCCATAAGAGGGCCTTAACTATTACCACGTTAAGTGGGTCAGACACTACTATTATTATCCGTATGAGGGCCTTAACTATTACCCCGTTAAATGGGTCAGACACTATTATTATTACCCGTAAGAGGGCCTTAACTATTACCCCGTTAAGTGAATTCAGAAACTTGTAGCTACTACAACCCGGTAGCACGGTCAGAAATTTTGCTACTATAACCCGGTAGCACGGTTCAGAACCAACAATCTCCCAATCATTCAGAGCACAATCAATAATTAATTTCTCTTTTCCAAAAAGAAAATACTTCAACTTAATTTTTAATAAACATAAGTTCACTGTGCACTTTACTTTACAAAGTGTAGAATTATAACTTGCTCAAATCCTATTTACACGTAAGAATCGTTTAGTGCAAAGAAATAATTTTTCAAACAGAAAGAGGAAATCGCTTAAAAATACTTTTTCCCAAATAAGCTGCTTGCATACATGACATGTTGAGATCCTATTTGTTAAGAAGAAATGAAGATCATTTACACATAAGGCAATATCATTTTAGAAAATTTCTTAACAAAAAAGAATATAAAAGGAAGAGAAAACCACTTATCTCAGAGTCTTAAAATCCAAAAGTTATGGCAATTCACTATCACCTAAGCATAGCTAATCAAATCTACGATAAAAATATCTAACGTTAGGTCCCAACAAGTAAGATCAATTCCTAAATGATGTGCTATGTAAACCTTAAATCACTTGATAGGTTGAAGGAAGAATGGAAGTACTTACACTTTTGCATTCATTTCGCTTGATCTACAAAATGGATCGAGTTACTTAAATCCTCAAGCAGATGACTCGATTGATTTTTAGATTCTTAAATTTCCTCCTTGAGTCTTTCTCACATATGAATGTATTTTGTGCAGAAACCAAGACCACTAATTTTCGTGTACAGGGAGTACGGGCCAAGAAAATCGGTCCTAGGGTTTCAAATCACATATATTTGTAGGATTTTGATGGGCCAATATTATTAGATACCTTATAGGGGTCAAAAATTACCTAAATAGAGTTGTAAAGTAATGCAAAGACCTCCAAAATGTTGCCTCTAACCTTAAATCCGAGAATTGCTTAAAAATAGATAATGTTGGTTATCTTTAATTAATTAACATGGGTCTTGATAATAAAAATTCAATTATAATTTATGAGTTAATTTTTTTACAGCTATGAGCTTTATATAATTTAAAATAATTAAATAGCAACTTGAGTTGGGTATCTAGCTAGAGTCCTAGTTCCCTCAGGATTCAGTACTTAATACTTATTTAATCATTAATTAAATTCCTTAGAATTCATTAATTAGTCTAATAATTAAATAACAATCCAATCTCAAGTCTTACATTTATTTAGATCAGATAATTACTCAAACTTCTATACTTATAACTGATCATTATTTAGAATCCTAATGCACCAGGATTTAATTATTCATAAATTTAGCCAACTATTATTTAATGTTCATAACTAATTATTGCTTAAAATCATAATTAAGTATTAATCGGGCTAAAAAAATTAAATGTTATAAAAATAATGATAAAAAAAATTTGGGGTATTACATTTATGTACAATAAGTACATGAGTAAGTGCAACGACAAATCCTATTTTTCAAAAATATAAGAATCAAATTTTTGGTATTCGTCCTCCTGATAAGTTTGAATAAAATTGATGCCGGACAGAAAATAACAAAGATGTAATTGGAATTGTCTTGTCCCTTTTCACGAAAATCCGGCTAACTGTTTTTGTGATTAAAGACAGGCCTAACTTCACTTTTGTACTTTCACTGACTAAGTAATTAAATGCACTTATTATCATTTTTTTTAAAAAAGAATACATTATAAGGAAGAATGCTCCTCACTATCAACGTTTGAGCCTGCGTCGAAAAGGAAAAAAAAAACTAAGAGAGAGAGAGAGAGAGAGAGAATTTGAAAAGGAAGATAGGATTATTGAGCTAGCTCTTTGGCAATTATCTTGAATCTCTTGACTATTGAAGATAGTAAGTATTTCAAAATTCCTATATCTATTACAAAAATATTTCATAGATACGATCTGCAATAAAATTTAGTGATTAAAATTAACTAGAAAGTAACACCATCACCAGCTATGCAGAATTGTTCAATAATGCAAATCAGTTACTGTTTCCTTATCTTTTCTTTTTAAGCATAAAAAAGGAAAATGACATTCACACAACCCCAAGAAAGTTAAAAAGCGTAGAAAATAGCCCTCAAAATCAATTTCAATCAATTTCAATCTTCCAAACATCACCTTATCCAATTCCGTTAACTTCAACGGTCGCCGCTAGTAGCCCGTCCAAAATGGCAAAAATTTTGAAGGAACTGGGCCATCCGTGGTACGGGGTAGGTGCGGACCAGGGGAAACGAATAAAGACGGACAAACTTTTGTTTGGGCGTGACTCTCAAAAACATCTTTTAAAAAATTAAAAAAACCGTACACACACTCACGCAGAAGGTCATCCATCTCCTTCACTATAAAAGGGGCTCTTCTCCTTCGCTTTTTTACTACAGATATTGCTTTCTGTTCATTCTCAAAGAATCTGTAAATCTTCTTTCGCATTTCCCTGCCGAAAGTAGTTTTGTTATTTGTATGGCAGCTAATTTGCAGAGCCGTGGACTGGCGACCTTCGGAAAGCGATTTGCGAGCCAGATCCGTTCTCGTGATTCTGTCATCATTCCTTCACTCTCTCTGATCAGGTGGGTTTTGTACTTCCTTACGTAAGCTTTTTCTGTTCATGTATGACTACTTTTACTTATTTAACTTTTAAGTCACGAGGTATCAGCGATTAGTAGCTGCCTATTGCGAGGATCTTTCTGTACACGAGATTTGGGAAGCTTGATTGTTGAAACTGTGATAGTTAAGATTTTTTTTTTGTTCAGGAACGTGATTTTGGCGATCAGTGGCTATGTTGCGAGGAAGATTTTCTTCCCTTTTCTTTTCTTTTATTTTTTTTCATTTATTTATTACCGTTGTTTTAAACTATAATATTTTCTATTTTATCAGTTTTTTATCTAATTAAGGCCCATACCACAGAGGATATGTTGATCAAGTCCGGAATTTTCCAATGATTGATCCCTTGAGCTAACTAATTAAAAGCCTTGGCACTTGTTCGAACTTTGAAAATATATGTGGGTTTTAGCATAGTAGCGCTGATGCAGCAATTTTTTTTCTTTTTTCATTTGCGCCCCCCCCCCAAACTTCAGCCATGTGATAATTTCGTGGTGTTCCTGTTTGAATCTCAATTATTTCCCATTTAATGTTTTTTTTTTTTTTAGCTTTACGAGATGTCAAATGTCCAAATCGGCCGGCTGAAAAACTGTGACACTTATTGTTTATTGGTATTGTCGCCTACTAAATATCTATCTATTAGTCCTCAATTAATAATCTTTCCCTACTTGGTAGGTTAGTTTGGATTTGGACAAGCCTTCACCATTTGCTTTCCAGCAAAGGTGGGGCGTCTCAGTGTCCTAATAACCTTTTTCTGGATTCTTCTATACATTGGAATGGAATTGATAGCGCCTATGATAGATCAGGGGAAAACTAATAAAATAAATAAACTGTTTGATTCTTGGATCAAAGGTTATCTAACATTATATTGTATTAAGGTCATGGTAATCGTTGAGTCGGTTAATGTAAAGCAGCGAAACAAAATGGGTGAACTAATAGATCAAAAGCTGATTAAGTAAGGATTCAAAAGACAAAATAGGTGTGATATGTGGTCCGCATCTGGAAAATGAATCACTTAACATGTGGGGTTGGAGTTATTTTACCTTTTTGTTGAACGTCATGATCTATCATTTGGAGTCTATTCGTTAATGGTGGGGTGCGTGTCAATTTCTTTGGTACTCCTTTAGGGTTTTGTTGCACTCTTTCTTTTAGCTTCTTTGCTACTATTTTGTTATACATTGAGTCGTAAATTCTAATTCAGCTTAATTATTCTTATCTTTCTTTTTCTCTTTCTCTCTCTCTTTTTTGTGCTATCTACCTTACGTTGGAATTATCAACTAGGGTTGGATTTGTTAGTCTATCCACCATTTCGTAGCTTGGAAGGTTGCAGCTGCTAAGTTAGGCAACAGTTATGATTTTCATCAGCTGTCATCAAATTCGTGGTCGGAAGTCTGAACTGGACCAAGATTAGTACATATGTATTTATTTAATGTTCGTCTTCTTTTCAATTGTGGTTTGCTCGCTTTCCTCAAAATGTATTATTTGTGGAAAATGTGGAGGCGTTATTCTAGGTGTAGTGGTGTTGTTTTCCATCATGTGACAACTGACAATTAGCCCACTCTGGTGGGCACTGGACATCTCATCATGTGATAACTACCACCCCATTTACACACATGCTATCACCCTTTTATTCATATTTTCTGCATTATGATACATATTGCAATAGAGAATGGCAAGTGATTGGTAGTGGGAGGCATGGCGGGCCAATGCTCGTTTCTTTTTCTGCTTAACTTCTTTATTTGAAGAAACAACGCTAGTGCTATCTCATCCCATATGATCAATTTGTGTCTGTATCTATCTTTTTGGCAGGTGATTATTAGTTTTCACTAACCGTTCTTATGCTTTTTACTCATGTTTTCAATTCAAATCATTTATTTTAATATTTGTTTCATTTGTTATTTTATTTCATGAATACATGTTAAGTGTCCTTATAAAAGACATTTTATTGTGTACAAAATACACTTTACATTGATCTATAATGAAATAGAATACAAAATAACTATTGGGATGCATACCCAAATTGAATATACTACATATTATACGTGACAATCAAAATATTGATGAGAACGACCGATTTGCAGGAGGGGTGTCCACATCTCAGTCTACGACAAGAACGTTGAGGAGCATCTCCATCCGACTGTGGTCCCAGACGATGTAATCCCATCTGGACCAGAGAAATACTGGATTCCTCACCCTCAGACGGGGGTGTTTGGCCCTGCTACTGACCACAAACCAGCCTCGAGCGGGGACCTTGGTTTACATGTGAGTGCTAGTGCAGACTCGGTGTTGGAACAAAAAGCCTTCTTCCGCCCACTGGAGGACTTGGACAAGCCAATCCAACCTTGAGTTGTATGTGAGAGAAGTGTCATTACACCCTAGTACTATAAATAAGACTCTGGCGTGTTGAATAGCATTGCCGTTGTGTTGTGTCTAAATATAAGCAAAAGAGGTACAACAGTGTAGTAGAATAATTGTGTGTTAGTGTTTATATACAACTTCTCCGGGAGAGGTTGCTCTGTAAGGGAATGCTATTATTGTATGATGTTGTACTTATGCCTCCTCTTTGTTATGAAAGAATTCTGTTATTTTTATTTCTTCTCTCTTTTTTTCCTTCCGTAATCAACTGTGCTTTTGAATTCACCAACAAAGAGCGGTTCAGATTCTCCATTCTAAAATATCATTGTCATTGTTTGTCAATCTCATCAAAAAATAAATTAGATATAGAATAGGGAAAAATTACTAAAATTATCTTAAACAGGCCTTCTAACAAATTCCTATTTCTTATATCATGCAAAGCTTTGATAATTAATGATTTTTTATTTTTTAAGAAAATTTATGTCTATAGGTTGTTTAAATTAAATTTCTGTCAATGACGAGTTAATTTTAACAAATTAAATGATGATTTTGTTATTTGAATTTTTTTATCCCAGGGGAAACGTATGTCTTTCTCCTCAATTAGCGAGTGAATCATAAAATGTAACTTGATTGAGCATTGTAAATTGAAAATTTTCAAGTGGGATTGAACTCAAATTTGGTAGTAACTATTACCTTTTCTGTAAAAATATTTTTAAATAATAAGTTATAGTATAGACACCCTTAATATTTAATTGAATGATGGGAGAAAATGACCGAAAATCATCAAAGTTCACAAGACTAATCTGGTAAATTTTTTGATATAAACAATTGAATATAATCAAAGTAAAGTTAATTTTAAAATTGATTGTCAATTAATTAAAACCACTCAAATAAGAAACAGAGGGGCATTTCTCAAAAAAGAAAAAAGAAAAGAAACAAAAGGGTAGTTTTATCACACTAAAAAATAAATAAATATAAGTTAATGATTATGTTTTCTTTTCTTTTATTTACTTTCAAAAGAGAAAAGTTGGCGGAATGTATTTTTCTTAGATTCGTAAGGCCCAAAGTACGATAATAGCAGATGAAATATAGGCCCAATTACTCTACTAAATAGATTGGGCCAAGAATGGGCCACATATTGGACCCAATAATCCACAAAACCCGTCCAAACCTAGGGTTTTTTTCCCGTTGCATAATGCAGATATAAGTTTGCACACTAACCTATCCAATTGAAGTTTAGGGGCAGAGCAGAAGCAGTCTCCACTCGTTTTCCCGTCGCAGCCGTAGCCTCCTTCTCCGACGTAAGTCTGAACCCTAAGATCTGAACCCTCATTTTCGTTCTTATTTGAACTAAATTTCATGTTGTAAATGTGGTATAAATCGCTTAATATATTGAGCTTGAAGTTAGCAGCGTCAACATGGTTGCATTCGTTTCTATTGGTTTGCCGAGAAATTTACGACTTGGTTGTTTTGATTTAGTTAGGCTATCTGATATCATTGTTCTATTGTCTCTATGCTCTTGGAATTTCACGGTTTTTTAGTTGTATTATATGTGTTTATTTTGGGCATTTTACGGAGTTCCAACATGCCGTATGCATTATTATTGCTACTTTTTCTTCGGTTTCATAGCGTGCTACCTCGATACTTGTTGTATTTAATTTGTTTTGAGCTCAGATTTTTCTGTGAAGAAGCTTGTTGATGGTATATTTGGCTGAATTTAGTCTGTTTCTTTTACTCCGACAACCAAAATGTAAAATTAGAAGGCGCAATCGCGTGATGTGTGTGTTCTGAAGCTTAATTATGCCCATGTAGTATACATTCGAGGCCCATGTCCCTGAGTAATTATCTTCACGAAATTCATTGACGTGTTTCCAGTTGGAAATTAGTATCTATTTTCCTGTACGTGGGAAATGGCGTGTTCATTTTATCTGTTTGTGTATTTTTTTTCTATGGTTTTTGTTTGAGTGTCTTCTTGTTTTTAGTTAAGTCTTTTAAAAGTATGTTTTGGTAGAGTTAAAGAGTTACTTTTCTTGTGTACTCTAGGTAAACCATGGTTAAGCACAACAATGTTGTGCCAAATGGCCACTTCAGGAAGCACTGGCAAAACTATGTTAAAACCTGGTTCAATCAGCCTGCCCGCAAGACCAGGAGAAGAATTGGTAATCATTTCTTCAAATGTTACCTTGATTAAGTGAGATGCAATAAATTGTTACCGCACATCTTTGTTCAAATGCTTCTTGTTAATTATCATATTCTACTCTCTGGATAGATATTGACTCTTGTTTGATAAATGTATCTCTTTTTCAGCCAGACAGAAGAAAGCTGTGAAGATTTTCCCCAGGCCTACCGCCGGACCCCTTCGTCCCATTGTCCACGGACAGACATTGAAATACAACATGAAAGTTAGAGCTGGTAGGGGATTTTCTCTAGAGGAGCTGAAGGTGAGTTCCTCAGCATCAACCCCCAGTCACTGTGTTGATTATTAGCATAGTTGACTGTACCGAGCTGGATTTATTTGCAAGCGGGCCAAGAATGTATCTTATTTTTGTTAGTAACGTAGCAACACTCACACAAATGTAGTTTATTTCTATCATCTGTTCTATTCACAATACAGAGTATCTATTTTCTGGGTGGTTCTTATCTTATTGCGATCATGAACATTAAGGATCATGCTTTAGTCTTGAGAATCCAATGGAATAGGTTTAATTGGAACATTTTGGTGTGGTCTTATTTCTAATCATAGTAACATGCTTGTTTTGGCATTGCTGTTGCTGATATCTATGTGTCTCTCTCCTTTTGACTTGTGTATGAACCAGGCTGCTGGCATCCCAAGGAAACTTGCCCCGACTATTGGCATCTCTGTTGATCATAGGCGTAGAAACCGTTCTTTGGAGGGATTTCAGACTAATGTCCAGAGGTTGAAGACATACAAGGCCAAGCTTGTCGTCTTCCCAAGACGTGCTCGCAAATTCAAGGTAACGTTGATCATTTCACTAGAAGTTTCCTAGCTTATTATTCCATGACACTCAAAACTCATCCTTTGCTTCCACAGGCTGGTGATTCTACTGCTGAGGAGTTGGCAACAGCCACACAAGTTGCAGGTCCTTGCTTGCCAATTGTTCGTGAGAAGCCAACAGTTGAGCTTGTTAAGGTTACAAACGAGCTGAAATCATTCAAGGCATATGACAAGCTGCGTTTGGAGAGGATGAACGAGCGCCATGTTGGTGTTAGGGCCAAGAGAGCAGCTGAGGCTGAAAAGGAAGAGAAGAAATAAAATGGTGAGAAGGAAAAATATTGAGTCTCCGAAATTGTTGAATTTGGATGTTTCTTTTTTAATTTCTGAACCAAATACTTGGATTTTGTCAGCGTTACGACTAGCATTAGCAACTATATCCTAATGTATGAATTTTTGTCATTTTTACATCGTTTTCATATGAATCAACGTTTCCATATCAAATCAATAACATGAAAAAAAGAACAATTAACAAGAAAATTGTTAACAAAGTTACGATGCAGTAAAAAAAAAAAAAAAACCACATCCCAAAAGCATGTTGGATGAGAATGGAAGTGGGGAAAAAAAAAAAAAAAAAAAGGAAAGTTCACATCCAAAAAACGTGTTGGATGAGGAAAACTTGTTGGATGAGATTGAGGGTTGGTTATGAGACTTCCTCTTATTTAATGAGGCGTGGATATCCACAAGTGTATTGCTGAAGGGTGTTTTGTCTTCTTTTCATTAGCTTATGTGTTTGCCATTGCGACAACATTTGCAAAGCGAAAATCAGAGGTGGGCTTGCTTTAGATTCGCTGTTATCTGTCAAGTCCTGACAGCATACGCTAACTAAACGACCATTTGTTATTTTGTCCAAATATGTAACACGACGAACACGCGTTTCTCAACGTACGGACGAATTTGCTACGCAGTCAAATTGGAAAAATGAATAACCAACAATGAATTAAACGAAGCAGCGTAAAAAATTTTAAAAATATATATATGCATATTTGACTTGCAAATTCTACAAATATCTGTTTTTATTGTGAAAGTGACGTGCGTGTCAATATTTTGGTCAGAAAAGAATAAGCCGAAACGAATTTACTTCCCAGCTAAAAGCCTGGAACAATTAAGATAAAGGGACAAAGCATGGGTCGATGCCACTTTTATCGTTATCATCGGATGCGAATATTTTATATATATCTATACTATATATATATATATGAGACTCTCAAGGTAGATATATGGCTTATGTGTTATTATATGTTATGCTTAAAATATTTCTCAATATTAATTAATCGTTACAGCCACACACAAAATAATAAGTCATTATTCACTAACTTATTTATTCATATTAGATTGTATATATTTATATAAGACACATACTTATTACCAAATATAAGCAATTAAGTATTCGTTATATTTTACTATATATGAAAATATTGATTATTTTATTCACATCTATTGAGTGTATGTAACGTTCATTAATAGTACTTAAATAATTCACCAAGCAAAATATGAGCAAAAAAGCTAGTTTAGTAGGGAAGAAAGTTGGACATATTGTATTCGAAATCTATACAAGAACTAGTTTCTAAAGTGATTTTTATGATAAAATATAGATAAATAAACAAAATACTTCAATTTCTCTAAATATTCTACTATAAAATTTAGCATATTAAATGTACAATTTTTATTTTGATCATTGTTATTTTTTCTTTTACGAGAAAAATATTCGCTTTGACGGGAGGATGGGCAATATCTATCTGGAACTGCTTTTTTTATTGCATTTTTCCCCTAGGGATTCATCTCCCTTCCATCCATCTTCCCGCTGGTGTTGATTCCTTCTTCCCATGTATCCACCTCAAATTTGACAAAATATGTCGAATTTTATCCAATTAGATATCAAAAAATATTTAGCTTCTTCGCTACATTCATTCTCTGGACTGGTACCTAACAAATTTACGACTTGAATACATCTTTGCCTTCACTATAAAGATCTAACCTAAAGCTGATACACAGAGGAAAAAAAAGGATTAATAAAAAAGGAAAGATCTTGCAGCCTGTAAGAAACTTCAGCCATTAATTCCGTGAAGAAACCGCGCTTAAAGTCGAGGTCTTGTGCAGCTTTTTTGTTTATGGTCTAGGAAAATACGAGAAAATATGGCTGCAAATTTTGGGTCATTGAGACAAAGCTTTGCGGAGAGAGGCAAGGAAAGATTACTTTCGAGAAAGAATTATTCTGACGTGGGATTGGACGATTCTTATTTCATACATGAGAGCTGTTTACATCGGATTTCTCGAATCACGCGAGAAAGATTTTCGAGGTGGTGGAAGGATGTTAAGGGCACAGCAATTAGTGCCTATGAAATGGGAAGATCCGACCCAAGAAAAGTGGTGTTTGCAGCTAAAATGGGCTTGGCTTTATCTCTGATCTCGTTGCTGATTTTCTTCAAAGAGCCCTCTACTTATATTAGTCAACATTCCATCTGGGCTATTCTCACTGTTGTTGTTGTGTTCGAGTTTAGTATAGGTGAGTTGTAATTTTATTTCTGTTATTTTTGCATCATTGGCTTTTCTTTCGAAGATCATTTTAGTTATATTGATCAATATTCCATCTGGGCTCCCTCATTGTTGTTGTTCTTGTTGTGTTTGCAGAAGCACAGGTAAAACTTTATTTTGTTTCATTGTTTTTGAAAAATGCATATCATTGTGTGAGTTGGTACCTTTCTGGTTGCTTGCTTGATGTTCAGTGTCTTCTGTGTAAGCATTTGTTTTTGATATGGGTAAAATATGATTTAAGATGAAATGCCCAAAATACCCCTCTGGGGGACATGGTTAGTATGTGTGTCTTTCCATTCGAACCCCGATAAATCCTTACCCCGAACCATATGAGCCAGGGTCATACGACCTGCTCTGGTAGCCATTGATTTACCATTGTGAGAGTTCTAGAGATGATGCTACGTGTAAAGTAGCTACTGGTGCAATCCGGGCACTATAAACACCGACCATTTGTTGTCGTTTGAGATGCTAATTATTATTGTTCGGTTGCTTGGTACCACCTCACTGTGCTATACAAGGCATCTAATCTAGCCTAGCCCTTCATTTCCAAGTACTTGAGGTCATTGTATTAACATAGGATCGCCCTGAGGACCTCATCAGCAACTCTTATTATCCATTTATATACAAAGTTATTATCTTGATCTCCATTATTTATCAGTATTCTATTTGATTGCATGTGTAGATAAGTCGTAATTTTGTTCCAATTCTGATATGGTTGTTTTTGAAGATACCGAAGGAAAGTTTTGATTCTATTTCTATGCCTTTAAATGAGTGCATTTTAGTGGAATTAGATATTTTCCTATGGGCTTGTTTTTTATTTGGTGAGGTGTATGTGTAGGGGCTACACTAAATAAAGGCTTTAATCGAGCATTAGGGACCTTATCTGCCGGAGCACTAGCTCTAGGGATTGCAGAACTGTCCAAAATGGCTGGAGAACTGCAAGAAATAGTGATTGTGATCAGCATTTTTATTGCAGGTCAGTTGCTTTATACACATTCCACTTCATGCGATTCTACTGTACTGTAAGGGCATCTGATTAATGATTTACGCTTTTTTGTACTTCAGGTTTTTTGGCTAGTTATCTGAAGTTGTACCCTGCTATGAAGCAGTACGAATATGGATTTCGTGTGTTCTTGTTAACATTCTGTATCGTATTGGTATCTGGTACTTCAGATTTTGCGCAAACTGCTGTTTCTAGATTAGTGTTGATTGCGGTTGGAGCTGGCCTTTGTTTGCTCATGAACGTATGCATTTTCCCTATTTGGGCTGGTGAGGATTTGCATAAGCTGGTTGCTAAGAACTTTAAAGGGGTTGCAACATCTTTGGAAGGTGATTTCTTTGAAGTCAATGCTATTTTATGCTTTCGTATGCATTGATATCTACTTATTTGGGTAATGTTCATAGCTTATACATATGGATTCTTTGGTTCAGGCTGTGTGAATATGTACTTGCAGTCTATCGAATATGATAGAATACCATCAAAAATTCTTGTCTACCAGGCTTCGGATGATCCTCTTTACAAGGGATATAGAGCTGCAGTCGAGTCGACTAGCCAAGAGGAATCCTTGGTATGCCTTTTCTTTATATAGGGTTAAACCAAATAGCCCCTAAGGTTTTTACACCATTCATAACTTTTGACCAGGACCAATATAGACCATCTTTATCTTAACAATGTTCCATTACTGTTTATTCTGTAGTTAGGTTTTGCTATATGGGAACCACCTCACGGCCGTTACAAAATTTACCCTTATCCTTGGAGCGAATACGTTAAAGTCAGTGGTGCTTTGAGGCATTGTGCTTTCATGGTGATGGCAATGCATGGAAGTATACTTTCAGAAATACAGGTATGTCGCATCTTTTCTGGATTGATTTGATTGAAGTTGTTACATCAGAGTATATGTTGATTTAAATTATTGCCTCCAATTTGGTTTTAAGTTATATTTAGGTTCAAACTTTTGTTGCTTAGCTATTTTATTTTCTTATGTTCTCTTCATCTCATCATCTTTAAAAAAGAGAAGGGCTGTGAAGTGCTGAAATCTTAGTTGCGTGCGTTCATGTTATGGTGGAAGAATATTTAACTTAATAACACAAAGGATAATTAACTCAACACACCCTAAGGGTTCGCCTAATGATATATGTATATATATACACACACATGATTCTCCTTCATTTGGGAAGTTACAATAACACCCCTTCCATTTAGCTTAGCTCATGGAAAACTTAACGAAAATTCCCGAAAATCTAACAAAAAGAATGAAAGATTACAAGTAGACCTCATTCTGGGGGTCTATTTGTAATGTTTTAACACGGGCACCCTTTGGTTTTTCGTCAGCTGAATTACTGACAAGGGGTGTTATTGTAATTTCTCAAAATCACAAGAGTTGTTTCTGTAATTGGGTCAAATCTTAGAAGGTGATGAGACAATTGTCCTTTATCTTAATATAAAATGTATGTTTGCTTTCACTTAAACCTTTTACATTTGCAGGCACCATCTGAACTAAGGCAGGTTTTTAGGCATGGAATTCAGGCAGTTGGTACCGAAGGAGCTAAAGTGTTACGATTGCTCGGTGAAAAAGTAGAAAAGATGGAAAAACTGAACCCTGGTGACCTACTTGAAAAGGTCCACGATGCAGCTGAAAATTTGCAAATGATGATCGACCAAAAATCATATCTTTTAGTAAACGCAGAGAGTTGGGAAAGCGAAAAACTTCCCAAGAACTTTGCAGAACAACTTCAAGAACTCAGAGACAGCGAAAACAAGCCAGTTTTGATAAAGTCCCTTAGTGGATCAATCAATCAACAAGTGACTCAAACACAACAAAACTATGATCCTCATAAGGCAAATCGAAGCATCAGTCTTTCTGTCTCCAGATGGGGGTCCGGGGAAGATGTGTTTAAACAGCAGATGATGTGGCCTTCACGTCTCTCACTTATAGGGGACGCTATTCTTAACGAACGTGAAGTGAGGACGTATGAAAGCGCAAGTGCATTGTCGCTTGCAACATTTACTTGTTTGTTGATTGAGTTCGTTGCTAGGCTTCAGAATCTCGTGAACTCGTTTGAAGAACTCAGCGAGAAGGCTAAATTTAGAGAGCCCGTTGAGTCGACTGAAACTCAAACGAGCAATAGTGTGTCGGCTTGGCTACTCAAATGGGTATGCTGCAGATAAGATTAGTGATTTGACTCTTGATAGTGGAGGTATATGTGGCTAACTCATATCTAGAGAATAATGTGCCAATATGAATTATGACTATGGTATCTGTTTCTACTGGGACATTTTGTACTTCCCTTAACAACATTTGAAGAGATGGCTATATGAAGAACGTGTAAAGGAGGGACCTTATAGCTGGGTAGCAAACTCTCATAAAGTTCAGAAATTTACATCCTTCTTTTGTTATGTATTGACGAGACAGTGCTAACGGTTTCAACTTGTTCCAAGGAAATTTCTGAGATTTCTGAAACATATTCATATCTGCTGTCATGTATCTCGGTCAACGTAGCACTCAAATATGTGATGATCCTGCATCTTGTTAAGAGTATGGGCTCTTTGGTGGTTGTTGCAACTGATTTTGTAAAGCCTTATCTAATTATGAACTGCTGAAAGCATTTTTTTAGTATTTGAAAACTGTGTTTTTGCTGTAGATTCTTTTAAGATTAATCAACAAGGCTAATAATCTCATGAGGCTACTTATGATGTGTGTAAGCTATTTCTAATAAAAGAGTGTGATTATAATTTCAAACATCATCACTTTTTTACAGGCTTATAACGAATTATTTGATAGTTTACAAATATCAGGTATCTTCTATCATGATGTGCTTATTGCAACTTTCAGTAAAAGTAAATAAATATGTATTTGCATAATTTGTTGCAAACATCATTCCAATGGAAGTTTATCCCACATCAAATTATTGGTTATCTAACAAGAAATTTATCTTGTCCGACTCCTGGCTTTCCTACCTCAACAATTTGCTTTTCAGATGTAGCTCCTCTAAGAGTTGTTTGTGAGAACTTGGCATTAGCATTGACCAATCTTGGACATAATCGTGGGTAGTAACGTCAGGATTGGAGCACTCCCCTCAAATGAGAACGCCTTCTTTATTCGTTTTCCTTTTCCGATGATATCTTCTTGAAGGCTTAGTGTGTCAGGGTATGTTTTTCAAATTTCTTTACATGTTACCAAAATCATATGAAATGAACAGGGTGTTTGTTAGGCTTATCTAAAATGATACGATGTATCAATGTAAAGAGAAGTATTAATGGTTTCTCGCACGAAAATAAAACTAATATTTTCGTTTAGGAGAAGGCCATCAGGCCCAACTTGAAGATAACCTTGCTGGGGAGGCCTATAATTTAATTTGGGCTAACTGGTCTAAATGACTTTAAGCCCAATTTGACATTTCGATATGGATTTTGCTGGGTAAGATGTATCAAAGCGAAGACTAGCACCTTGACTCATAAATGTACAGCAGATAAGATTCTCCTTTCATTCGCTTAAGTGCATAACATAGATTACATGAAAATGGGAAAAGAGTGACTATGACATGCTATTAAGGGAAGGAACTCTCGCATTTTCCTATGTTTTGGAATGATAGTATAACCGAATTATAGCCAACGGAGGAGGCAACTCATGGCTCTTCATTCATTTTTCTTCAAATTCAACATCGATGATATCTGGTTGAGACTTCGTGGAAGAAGAAGAAGAAGAAGCACCTCTCCCACCTCTTGAAAAGAAGTCACCTTGTGGCTGCCAGACAATATTGCCACAGCTTGCACATCGTACCGTTTGGTTTTTATACCCGACAAATTGCCTCCTGCAGGCAGGGCATTCTCCCTGCTCAAATGAATTAATAAAGTGAAGGGAAAACGATATTGAGGCACAGGGATTGAAGCAAGCATTTAGTCTGAAATAAAGAAATATAAAAAATTCGAAGGGAAAATAAGGGATCTTAAAGTTTCAACTTTCAAGAAAACTTATAATTGCCATAGGAAGAGGGATTACACAAGCCCCCATAAGAGCAGGAAATGTCACAAAAGCTTTAACAAACACGTACGATTATCTAAAACACTGATGTTTTTTATGAACTCAAGAAACAAAAATAAAATAGAAAAATTTAGCTCCGCAACAACATTTAAGAAACATTCCAATTCCTACTGAGAGATGACATAGGTTCAGCATTTCACAATCTTGTATACAATATTATATCATAGCTAGGCGTCTCCAATGAGTTGTTTGGCTTGTCCAACACATTCATGTAGTTCATATCTTACACCGTGAGCCTGCATTTCCTTAATAGTTTATCCGTAGCCAAAAATATTTTACCAAATCATGATTCAGGAATCAGTCATTTAACGTTGTCTTAGAAAACTAACAAAAGGGACTTCAAGAACAAAAATTTTACCTTAATGACCAGATTATTTGCTACAGCCCCAATTAAGAGAGGGCCAGCAAATGGTAGCACCCATGTAGCAAAAATCAGAACTCGGAATAGCCATCCTGACAGGGCAAACCATAAAAAGAAAATTGTCTGCACAGATATAGATTGAGAAACGACAGTTAGTAGAGATACAGATGGCACGCACATGTAGTTTTCTGAACATTCAGAGGGGCTCACACCCAATGATTTTACCTATATCAGCACATCCATTGACTGCAAGAACAAATCTGTGGATTGGTAATACCATGTTCTCGCATACAAAGCTTATAGTACTACCCATACCATCTTTTCACATACAAAGCTTATAGCACTATCCGTATTAGTTCTATCCGAAGTGCAACTAACTGAAAAGCAAATCTATTGCTTCATGCAATTAGAAGCAACAGACATGCTACATAAATGACAAGCGAGAACCCAGGATTGGCACACTAGACGATGTTGTCACAGCAATCTCTCATTCACTAGCTTTTACCAGATTCGAATAACACAACGAACCCTAAAATTGTCTTTAGTGACCAAAGTCTACAATCATCACATTAAGATTTCAAACTAGAATTTTTATATTAACTTCTAACGAGTTTGCAAAGCCATAAGACAATCAAATGACTGCAAAACGAAGTGCCACATCTCCTCCAAAACATTTTAACAACAAATAGATGGAAAATACAAATCCCATGCTTGACTAAAAAATAGAACTTTATCGAAATAATGAATGAGAACTTTTCCGATTGTTTCTTAATTATGTTAAATAATATGTACCGGATAACTATGTTAGTGATACTTACAGCGAAACTTCTCCCCAAAGGTGTATCGAGAAAATCATTGAACTGCCTCCTGTACTGCAAACGATATAAATGAAATGGAACGATATTACAAACTTTTATATCCAAACAACATCAAAATGTTCAGGATTATCTCACACCAACAAATATTCACCAAAAGAAGCTAAATCGCTCAATAAACCAATACCCTCGGCCAATTCGTACTGACATCGAGAGAAAAATTCCTCCAACGCTGACTAATTTCGAACTCTCGGTCAAGCTCACGCGCTCGGTCGGCAGCTGACTGCGCAACGGTGGAAATCCGCCTGGACACGGCGTATTGTCGGTCTATTCGCTCCGCCGTTTTCCTGGTCTCAAAAACGAACTGTTCGAACCCATCGTTAGCTCTCCGCCACGCATCACGCCACAGTTCGCCGGATGCCACGCGCTTCGCAAATCCATCGAAATCGCTCCGCCGAAACGAGCGAATAGTCGCCCCGTGGCCAATTGGAAAGGAATTTGATCCGTGAAAAAGACGTTTTTGAGGTTTCGCGGCAAGTAAAGGGTGCCATGGCACGCTGGACGCCATGATAATAGCGAGCTAAGGTTATAAGAGAGGTATTTTAACGATCTTTCTTTTTTCGTGGTTCGCCTGGAAGGTTACAGAAAAGTGCACAAAAGTTGGCGAAATGTTGATCTGGCCCCCTACCTCCTAAATAATTTATTTTTAGTCCATTTTTAGATAGGATAACGACATTAGGTTTAGGTTTAGGGTGGAAATCTTTTAATTTAAGAATTTAATTTGCTCCTTTTCTTATTCAAAAAAAAAAAAAAAGGCGATTCAAAACATTTTATACTTTAAAAAGTATTTAGAATAAATCATTGTGTCATGTTATTAATGCAAAGATAATTAATGTTATGTTACTATTTTTAGAAAAAAATGTACGTTATTTTTTAAACGTATTGTTTAGATTTATGTCCTGATTAATAAAAAAAAAATCCAAAATTCATTGTTAAAGCATTTATAATTATAAACCCGAATCATATAATCAAATTTATCATCATGGCTAATTAATTAGTAAATGTTCAGTGGTCGATGAAAAATAAAAATATAATTATGATTAAAGTGCCTCCTTTTAATAATTATGAAAAAAAGAAGTTCATTTTTATCTTTAATAATATAATTTTCATTTGTGTGTGTGATACAAAAAGAACTTAAAAAATGTATTAAAATATACTCATGCTATAACATTAATGTATGATTAAATGTAATCATTTTTTTTAAAAAAATTAACTTATAATTATCTTTTAAAATATGATTAGTTTTGTTAACTCATTAAAAAACATACCAAAATAATTCTCCAAAGATATCATGTTTTATATATAATCATATATAGATAATACATTTGTAGATTTGATATAATTATTTATATTTGCAATAAAAATTTTACAATTTGTTTATATCTTTTAATAAAGTGGGAGGCCCTAATTGGTATGGCCTCAAATATTTTACCTAAAATACCCTTTTACATTAACTTACTCTATTTATAACCACCTACAATCCCACTAACTTTATATTAAATAATGTATATAATTTAATTAAAAGCAATAATTATATTCTGATTATTAAATATAAATAGAAATAATATTTATTTTTCATATTTTAATATATATATATATTATCTTTTTATCATTTTATGCACACGCATTGAGTGTGCAGTTAAAACTAGTAAATAATAAATAAATGGTACCTTCTTTCAAAAATAAAAAATAAAAAAATAAATGGTACCATCTCTCATCCACTCTGAGCACCTGACCCACCGTTTCGATTCCCGTCCACCTGTATTTCCCATTTTTCCCATAAAAACCCCCACAAATTTACTGACCACGAAGTATTTATACCAAATAGGAAAGAGAAAAATATACCCAAAAAATATAGAACAATCTCTTTCAATACCGATTAAATCTGAAATCTAGAATCGGTTGATCGACGGCAGCATAATCCGATGGGGGAGTCGCCGGGGGAATCATCACCCGTCGGCGGCGAAGTTTCCGGGATCGTGGAGCAAGCGAAGGAGTTGCAGGAAGCGGCGGCCTCTCTCATCTCCCGCACCTCTCGCGAAGAAGACGCTCTCCGCCAGCGCGTTGCATCACTCGATTCTCGCATCAACTCTCTTCGCAGCTCCAAGCACACCGATAAAGTATGCTTATGTATATGTTTACACATGCATGCGAGTGTACTGTTATTCTGCGTTTTCGTTAGCTGATGTATTTAATTGTCAGTTGGAAGAGGAGATAGTGAGAGCTAGATATGTATTGAGTGAAGGAGATGCAGCGGCATTTCTGCCAAGCAAATCTCATGGTTGGTTTGCTTGTTTTGTTTCTCTTTTTTTTTTCGTTTTTCCCCCATTATTATTGTTAGATTCGCATATGCGAATATGGATTAATAGACTATATATTTGTGATGTGAATGTAGGGAAATTTGTGAGGATGTTTCTAGGACCGATTAATGTGCGGGCAAATAGGAAGGATGTGCAGTTGAAGGTGAAAGAGGAATACAACAACTTCAGAGTATGATTTCTTATCCAACTTGTGCATCCGCCTTATGTTTTTTGCTTATGCTGCGTTATCTAATACTAGTAATTTTTTGGAATTTTCGTTATCCGGTGGTTGGATGTTTATTTGTAATTCTATATAAATTTTGTGACTTCTCTGTTATGAGCTTAGACAGTAATAAGCATCATAATTTTGATGAAAAGCTATTTGCTTTTTAATTCTTTAACAACACATCTTGCACCACATGGCAGGACAGAACAGCATATTTGTTCTTGTTTTTGCCGTCGCTGCTGCTTTTGCTAAGGTCATGGATTTGGGATGGATGTCTACCCGCATTGCCAGTTCAACTTTACCAGGTACTATGTGGCAAAATTTTATTCTTGGGTTTTATTTTATGTAATTTCTGTGGAGCATTATTTGGAATTTATACCTGTGAACCCAATGTTTTTCGTCCAGGCATGGTTGCTTTATCTCTACACAGGCCTGGCATTGAGAGAAAACATCTTGAGAGTTAATGGAAGTGATATACGGCCATGGTAATTGAAAATGATTAAGCCTTTCTCTTCTCTTTCTGATTTTATGATTTAAGCTGCAGCATCTTATTTAACAATTAGGAA
>JACFYI010002893.1:171471-212324 GCA_014898755.1 Handroanthus guayacan
CCCTCTTGGAGAATATTTGCAATGATTTTTGTAAATTCTCCAGAAAGAAGGAAAACTTGCTTTTCCAGTTCTCTTACCAAGACAGAGACGAAATAATCTGACTGATTTCCGGAAGAAGTTTGGTTTCTGTGTGCTAATTTTCTATTATGTCTCTTTAATGCAGTAATAAATGCTAATATTAAGTACATTTCTAAGAGGGGATATAAAAATTCAAGTCTTAGGGAATACACTGCATGAACAACTATAATCGTGCGCATAGTTCTGAACATGGCATGCGCCTCGTCAAAAGAGACAAGCCTGGTGTCTTTTATAGACCAGAGCATAGGTCTTTTATGTGGTGCATGACTTGGCTCTAGCTCACAATGTTTTTTAAAGCTCAAGGCACACTCACAGCATTAAATTTCTGTTGAAATTCCAAAATCCTGAGTGAAGTTTCCCAATTATCTAGGAAAAAAAGAAATCCAATTTTTAGTTCATTTTTACAGAGTTCCTATCAGAAAATTTGAATCTTCAAGGATTCCTTCGCGCAAATTCTGGTGAAATTTCCAACAATATTAACATATTTTATAATTTCAGTAATAAAATAACACTTAACTTGATAATGAAGTAATAACAATGAAGAATTAAAATGCTTTTTAGGAGAATATAGTTACAAATGCTTTAAGGTAAAGGGTAATTTTTTAAAAATTTCCACTTTGAGAGAAAAAAAAATTCTTTGATTCTGCTCATCTCGAGTTTGCTTATCTGGATCCTATAAGGTCTAATGTGCAAGTGTACTGCCGTTAATTTTACGTTCATTCACATATTATCAGCATTGTCATGGGCTAAATATTGCCAACATCCAACTCATAATTTGTATTCATATTCATAATATGAAAGCTGGAGGAAGGTAAGATACTACTGAGAGCAATTATAATCTTCATAGACTCTGCAATACTTGTTTTATTTCAATCAATTTTGTATAAAGTGTATTCATTACTTTTACCATCAAATCATAGTTATTTCTATTATTGTTAGAATGTGCGCAACAGAATTATTGACATATCTTTTATTGAAACTCAGAATGTACTTCATATATGCTTGTATCTTAGTGTAAAACACACACAACTGTGTTAACTAAACATATACAAAGTTTCATCCAAAATTTTCAACTAATTTCTATGATTTAGTTTAATTCGATCATGATTTTATTTCTGCAGGTGGATTAAACATCATTATTACGCAATGGCTATGGCTCTAATTAGTCTTACTTGGGAGATAGAGAGGGGACCTGAATGTGCTCAGAAACAGGTAATTTATGCAATATCAACGTTTCCGTCACACAGACAGAGACACCAATCGGAAAAGAATATTCACATAGATTAAGCTTAGTTTTATCCATGGCTTCCTCTTCTCTCTTTCTATGTCATATGACTGAAACTGAAACGGTCATTGCAGAGAGGTGTTGAACTGTTCTTGAAATGGGCAATCATGCAAGGAGTTGCAATGATTCTTCAAAATAGATATCAGAGGCAACGACTTTATACACGTATTGCACTTGGCAAGGTAATAGTTGGCTTATTGGGAATTGCTGGGTTACTCTACCATTCCATTTCTATCTTTTGCTTGATGTTAGTCATTTGAAAACCTTTGCCTTCTTTGTCCCCTTACGCATAACTTGTTCTAGTTATTCTTATCAATATATGTTTTTGTGCGTCTAAGACATGTGAACATGTGAAACAGATTTGTTTGATTAGTTATTGTTTTGCATGGTGCTTTATGCTACCAGGTAAGAAGAAACGGAAGCATCTGTCCCATTTGGTTTTGGTTTTTTCATTTGCCCTATTGTAGATCCCAGAGATTAGCTATTGCTTGTGGACAATTTCAGTCATATAAGTAGTTATCTTATATAAGCTAATGTGGAACTGGCACCACTTTCCTCTATGTTCTATTGACCAATCTTTTTGATGATTTTTTCCCCCCTCCCAATTCTAGGCAAGTAGAATGGACGTCGTCTGGGGAGAAACTGCCGGAGTGGAGGGTCAATTACTACTGCTGTGCCCCATACTTTTCATTTTGCAGGTATTCTGACCTGCTACTTTTTGTTGCCTTCCTTTAGTAGAGCCTCAGCGATGCTTTATTTACTAGAATTCTCTCTTTAATTGGAGATGCTAGATTTAAGAATATAAATTTGTATTCCCTTCATGATAGCACTCATGCATCTTTCTGGTTGGCTATATATGAGATTTCATCTTCAACTTTTTTTTTTTTTTTTGTTTGTGGCCATAGAGGCTGATCTAAATGAGCAAGCATTTTGCTCCCTGTTGCAGGGTTTTGAAGCCTATCTTGGTATCTTGTTACTTAAAATTGCAATTGCTGGATTCAGTTCAGATTGGCAGGTAGAGTATCATCCAAACACATAACCTCGTAGATTTTCATAACATTTTTCATCACACACAACAAATTCAGTTGAACTTCAGTGGCTTATTCAAGCCTTGCTTATGTATTTTTCAATTATAGCAACATCATATGCAATCAGGTACTAAGATAGACTGTCAACATATTTCAGGTAATTACCTGTGGGATTCTTCTCATAATCATGGCTGTTGGGAATTTTGCTAACACAGTGCAGACCCTAGTTACGAAGTCTAAAGTTAAGGCCAAAATAAAGAGAGGTAAAAGCAGGCAATAATTGAATCAGGGATCTTTTGACAAGAGTTTATGATAAGAAAGCTTGTATTTCTTCTACAATAATGGGACGAGTACTTCTTTGCTCAGTCTCGGGCTTGCAACAGCATTTTTTACCTCTATGCTTGGGCTGTTGATTGTTTTCTGACAGTAATCTTATGTTTTAGGAGTTAAGAGTCACAATTAGCATTTTAATATTCTACTCGCGTTGTTTATTTTTTCCTTTTTTTTTTTATTTCAATAGAAGTGAAGATTGCTCTTTTTATAAAATATCGAACTTCCCTGTTGTTTGAGGATTTTCCCAATTATACCAGATTTTTAAGTAGGAACTTGTATGTCCTTTCACCTTCCACATGCTGACTGGAGGGGAACCATTTCTTGATCGCTGTCGTATGAAAACTCTAGGTAATTTCTTCAGAGTAGTTTGCTTGATCGGATGACCAAGTGAATGATGAAATTTATGACTAAATATTAAATGTGATTGTCTCTTAAAAATAATGTTATATATAATTCATTTGAATAATTGAAGATATAAAAACCGTATGTTTTAACATAAATGTGGTTGGATTGCACATGAACACCCCTCAAAAGTTCTAATTGTAAAATTGGTCTAGTTGCATATAATTGAAATCTTGCTCAATAAATCATATGCACCCGATCTACCATTTAGCATTGGATCAACTCTTTTTTTTTGTTTTTTTTGATGGATAAACTCGATCATGCATATTTCTATTCAAAAAATCATGATCCATTATCTAGCAGTAAATTATGCCATAACTCGGTTCATTATGCAGAATTAGCAGCGAAGAAAGTCATACAAAGTTCAACCCAAATCAAAGTTCCCTTTGGATTGCATAGCAATGAACACCGTCATATATCTAAAATTTTCACTCTGTACATTGCAGGCTAGAGGCGTTAACTGAAGTAGCAAATATACAGATAATAATTACTCGACATAAAACCATTTATGCCACCAGCAAATCTGTATTCCAAACCCATGATCAATATATCGAAATCAAGCCAACTTGCCGAAGCAATCACCATATGGAACCAGGGAATTAAGTTCTAAAAAGTGCATTTTCTTACCACCCTGAAGAGCAGAAAATGACTGGACTAGACAGCTTCACCTTGACACGGCGGTGGTTCACAACCTCTGTTTCGATGCTTAGTCCTTCTTAGTTGTAATAATTAATAAGGGTAAGTGATATAGTTTAGAGAAATTGTACCAGCTCCAAGATACGGACCAAAATCCAATAGTGCACCCTAAAATTCATGACGGATGCTGTGTAAAGTTTTCAACTTCTCCAGCTCTTCCCCACATGCAATTCCAGGATCAATGAAGCACAACTAAAGCAAAAACCAGCTGTTAACAGCTTATCAGAATTACCGTGAGGCAGACAATACTAAGCAAAAAAAATTACAACCTGGTACTGTGGCTTCTTCAGTGTGTGGGCACCTCTCTTTATTAATCTTTGCCAGCCGACATTTTCTCTAAGAGATTTTTCCAAAGCTCTTGTTTTCTAGAAAGAAATGATTTGGAAAGTCAAAAGCCCGAGTGTAAATATGAGCTAGATATTGAGAAAGCAATCCAGAAATGTTCTACATGCACCAAGGGGTTGATCAAAAGAATAGGAAGAATAATCATGGGCCAGGCAGAAAGGATTTTATCCGATGGTCTCTGAGATCGCTATGGGTGCCAATGAATCAAATTGTTTTGCCGGCTTTTCGAGCTTACTTAATGATGTTCCAATCCAAATTTGAAGTTAGTCGGGCAGACTTTACACCTGGTTATTAAGGTTAATTATTTTGCAAGCTCCTCGATTGTTTTTGTTAAATTTTAACTAAGCTATTTGTATTTTACAATAGGACTAAAACAGTTGGACAGTGGGACCTTCTTCAATTAGACAAATGAACCACAAAAAGAGTAAGCAAGATAGAAACTTGAACTAACACCATATCTGAAAAGATCATGTCGACAGTCAAAAGTAATGGTATTTTACAAAGTAATGTAACAATCAAACAAATTAAAATTCGTATATGGATGCAAGTGAAATATTCTTACTTCAGCAGGATCGAAAATTAATAAGTTGTACTGCTGCATTCCATTCCTCTTTTGCTTAGCTTGAATGCCAACAATGGTTCTTGAATGACCATCATGTTGGAAGTACAATGGCCTGCTCAAGAAACCTCAGAGTGAAAAATAGATGGCTCAAACAAATAAAGAACTTTCCTTCCAAAGAAGAAAAGCATAATCATCATAAGAAGTCTTCTGCTACTTACGCTTTCCCACTAAGAACAACACGCTGGTCACTTGAACTGCTCGCACTGTCTCCAGAAAAGTAATTCCAAACCCACTCGGTGAGAACCTGATGGCCCTCAACCTTCTCAGATGAAGCACTAGCATGTTTATAGCTTTCACTCCCAAAGGCAACCATAAGTGACAAGTCTAGTTTCCCCTTTGACAGAAACATATCCATTGGTCCATAAACCTGTGGAATTTTCCGCTTGTCAAGGCCTGTACGAGCTAACTCAAAGTCTTTACTGGAGAAATCCACTATCTGGGCACGTAGACCAAAGGAACGGAAAAGTGCAGCACATTCTGTGGCCCCAATCCAATTTCTCTTGCCATAAATTTTCCGATCAAATTCTTCCGACCCAGCAGTATCAAAACCTTTCTCCCAAGCAAGTTCAAGCCATCTTTGAAGTGATCCAATATCAGGTACAGATCCAGAACCACCATACAAGAGTTCTCTTGCCTCTTGACGTTGGCTAAGCAAGTAGGAGCTGAGCATTTGGATATTACGCCACCCACATCCCCAACCAACATCCCACGACTCACTACTCTGAAAATGATCAACATGCCCAGACAATATACTTACGGAGTTTTCCGATTCTAATTCCAAACATTTTCTCAACAAAGTCATCAAACTCCCTTCAACTTTGTAGAATGTCTCCTTTTTCTGTGAGCGGACTAAAGAAGCATATTTTTCATCATCATCGTTCCCTCCACATGCAGGTGCCTTAGCATCACACCTTGAAGAACTGGCCTGATGGATATCCGAAGAACTAGGCATACATCTTGAGGAATCTTCGGGCTGGACATAAGATGAATTTATGTCAAGTTGGTCGTGATTGTTAATTACCACCTAAACCTTACAAGTTCCAGTTATAGAAGATTAATCTTTACGTATGACTCTCGTTTTCTTTCCTCCAAAGCACTTATTCATCTTAATCCGTCAAATAAAAAATCAAAATAAACTACTAAAACAAATCCGTATCCGAGAAATAGAAGACGCAAAAAAACAAACACAAGTATTACTTGTACCCATACTACTCACTATTCGAGGCGGACTAGGCGGAATAAGAGCGATTTGCTGTGCGATTTCAAAATCTCTGGCGTAATCTTCATCAGCGAAATGGTCATTGGCATGCCTGCTCAATTAAACTTGAAAATGAGCAAAAATATACAAAACTAAGGAAAAAAAGGAAAGCATATACACATAAACAAGGAGAACAAAGGTATACCTCTCGAGTTCGAAAGATGGAACGCTTAGATTACAGATAGGGCAAGTCAGAATGTCCATTACAGAGCTCAGAAGTTGAAAATTATTCGTTTCCTCAGAGTTTGAAAATGGAGAGAGGAAGGGGAACAGTAGGATTAGGCGGGGAAGGATGGGGAATTTATAGGATCCAATAATGTCCCTAATACCTTTCCTTTTTGTTTTCTTTTCTTTTTCTTTTTCTTTTTTTTTTAAATCAAATAGAAAAAACATTTTTTTCTCAATAAATTTCTAACTCTAAACAAAATCTCAATCTTCACTGCAAAATCAACAAAAAATATTTCCACTAAAGATCTTGTAATATTAATATTCCATGCCTTCACATATTATTATCATGTGATTATTCATTGTTTATTTGGTCTTTTCTTATATTTATTTACTACATAGCATAACATATTATTACTAATTTACAAGAGAGATGATTATTCATTTATAAACAAATGTATTTGCATTGTACGTGCATGCCTACACATCCTTGCATCACATATGAACAATTTCTTGTCATTAACTCAAAACATATCATGAATAATTAGATGCTAATATATATTGACAATTATGAGTCATTACATGAGAATATAAACGAATTATGTATTGTGATGAGAAAATATTTAATAAATTATGAATTGTTACATAAGAATATTGAAATGGTATATTGCGAATAATTACATAAAAAATATAATAGTGTTATAAAGTAAAATGCTGATCCAATCATTATGTCGTCTTCTTCATCATGCTCCTCTAAAAGACATAATAACGATCTTCTTATCAATGATATTATATTGTTAAACCGTTTTTTCAGATTTTCCAATGCATCTAAGAGCTGCATTCTTTGCAAGCAACACATCTTTCATATTTCTATAAAGCTTAAGTTCTTCAAGGGCATCCGATGTCTTTCGAGGCTTAAAAAGTTTAGATTCAGAAGCAGCTCCATCTTCTTTCTTGAGTTTGTTATAACAATGAGGATCTTGTCGAAGGGGAGGAGCATTTCTTAGCAAGCGAATGACGGCACCAACAGCTGCATCTTGAGATTTCAATTAAACTTCTGAACTATTTGTGCCATCAAGCTTCAGACTGCATTACAAAAGGAAACTGCTATGAAGAGTAGCAGCAAGAATAGAGATTCATATGCACATGTATGCTTATTTATGTTTTCGGAGCTTATATTACATTGTACTTCAAAACTAAGAGGGTGTTTGGTTAAGTTCATTTAAAACATTTTATAAGCTCGTACATCATATAAGATGTTAGATTTTATTTTATAAATAACTTATTAAAGTAACCTGATGAAATAAAACCTTTGAGCTTATATGATGTTAGTAACACCAACTTTGTTGATTGATACAATTAAAATAAAAGGTGTGTGTTAAGATACTAAAAATAAGCTAAGAACTTCTTAGAAAGGCTTATAAGATCCAAAGATCTTATTTGGAAGCTAATAAGATCTTTTTTGAAAAATTTTACAAAACATTTCATGACATCTTATAAGCTCTCAAATATCTTATAAGATGTTTTGAAAAGCTGGTAAGCTTACTCAAACACCATCTAACGTGCCGAAATATTTGAATAACACAAAAACTTGAAACTTATGGATGTTGGAAACATTGGAACCAATATAATTGAAACCAAACTAGCATGTTAAGATTTTAAAAGTATATCAGGGCCAGGGGCTTGCAACTTTTTTATCAGTGGCTTATAAGATCCTAACATTTCATTCTGAAAGCTTATTAATTTTTCTTTTGAAAAAAAAAATTATCAAGCACTTTATAACATGTCATAAGCTCTTCAAAACGCATCACTTAAACAACAGGATGTTAGATCATCTCTCATTTTTTGGTAAAAGAAACAGGGTGGTGCCCGGATACTTCAAATGGTTAGTTAAGAAGGTAGAAAGTTCAATTTGATCAATACAATCAACCCTCTATAACTTCAATACAACGATCTATTAAGAAAAATTGATCGTATTTTACCCTCAAAGTTGTCCTGCGGCTATAAGGGAGATTGAGCTAAACAACAAGTATGTCACACATTCCCCAATCACATAGTAAGCAGAGTTACCTGGCTTGGCCATCAAGAGGATCAGTATCATCTACGATAAACGGACAGGAGAAATCAGAATCGCCGAAGTTATCAACAACGAATGATGACTTTGTGGAGATCCTCAATGATCCAAAATATGGGAACCTACTTGAATACAAGAAATTCGGAAACCATCCGGAATCCTGTTTTGCATCTCTTGAAACCTAGGAAACATAAACAAATGTAAATCAAGACATCAGTTAAGGATCAGACCAATGAAAAACAAGACATCCATTGTCCTAACTCCAACGAAGACATACCTTCTGAATTGTTGATGAGGATTTATTGGAATTGTTATTGGACGAAGGAGATGGGCTATCTACATAATCACTAATGATCTCCAAAGGGTGCAATACAAAATCATCCATATTGAAATCGGACAGATCTTCACGATAAAACACAGAGATGCAAAAATGCCCTTGTGCTGCCTCAACCGGGACAAAATTATATCCCTTCATCAACTCCTCTGGTTCAGAAAATGGACCACTAATGGAGCAAACATTGTACTTTATATCAAAACCACAATTCTTCTGCAAAGAACTTAGTTTACGAAATGCCTTGTAAGCTGGAAGAAGCCTCAAGATTGAATAAACTGACCGTAACAACATGATCAGTTTCTTATACGTTTTCTTACAAGATACACCACAAATTTCACACGTCATCATCGACTTTTGAGATTCAAACCGGATAATCCACCTCTCTAAGATAACATCCTTAAGCATGCCCATTGAAATGTTTTTGGATTTTCTAACAAGTATAATGTCAATCACCATAGGCTCTGTCAAAGTTCTGTTCCAAGAACACAAATCATCCATGGTCGCAAAACGGGGTCCTAATACTAAATTGTACCATTTGTCACTGTTTTTCACTTCCCCATTCCAACTATATGGCAAAGTGGAAGGAATTCTTGAACCCAATATAATTTGCAAAGTTTTTAGGAGAAACCGGTTGAGTACCTGCCCAAATGTGACAGGTTTGTTTTTACCATAATTGCCCAAATCCATTTCTACTACACAACGTAACCATACATCCAATTCTTTCAAAGGCAGTGAAACAGTAATCTGCAAACAGAAGCTCCTTAACAAATGCCCCTATAAATCTGTATGTAAACCTGAAAATTAGAGCCCAGAACAAAATAAGTGAATAAATAAAGCAAGAATTAAACCCAAATAGAAAGGAACTTTATGCATGCGTGATTGCGTTCATGCAGCAAAAAGTATAGCAATTACCAAAAAACAAAAATTGGTTATAAATTCAAGAATTAAAAAGCACCTCCATGGAAGGAATTAACATAGGACCTCTGTGACCAACGGAATCAACCGGAAATCTTTTATGAGAATGGCCCATCTCCATTAGAGTTATAATTTCAAGTTCAAACAACTGATAACACAGAAAAAAATAAAAAGAAAAAGAAAGAAAAACTCAAATAAACAAAATAACAGTGATCAGTTTCAAAAAATAAAAAAATAGCAACAAAATAAAACCTTGAGAGGACAGAGGTTTAGTAAACGTTGGAGTCTTCAGATTAGGCGGGATTTACTCAGAGAGAGATCATGGGGACTCGTCGCTTTAATCAGGTTTTTTATTTATTTTCTTTTTTGAAGTAAAAGAATTTGCACTATTTAAATGTGGAATATTGGGCCTTAGCTTCAAACGTATCAGCCCAAAATTAGAGGAGAACTAAAAACTAAAAGCCCAAAATAGTCAAATATATAGTGGTTTCTTTGCGGGCCACATAAACAATTGTTATGGCCCAAATGTCAAGTGAAAAAGGAAACTCAAATCTTGGCCCAGATTACTTTCTGAAGGACATGTTTGGATCTTGAAATTTTTGCAATGCTTATTATTGTGCAGAAATAGAAAAGGACATCAATGGGATCTCCAATAGAATATTCTTTTGTGCCAAGGAAAAAGAAGAAGAAGAAAAAACAAGGAAAAAACTCAATTATTACATACCCGTTCAAGTCTCTTAAACATTGAGGCAAATTTTTAGTATAAAATTTCAACGTGATGATAAGATAATATTTCAATATAATTAAGTCTTTCATGTCTATCGACGAACTTGAGTGTTGTTCCTTCACAAGCTCCTTAGGCCTTAATTAGAGGATTATGATAATATCAAATGTTATTTTTACATCAAAAGAAACAACGCCCGTGTATTTTTTCCCAAATTCTTCACCTCAATGATTGGGATGCTGTAATATTATCTAATGTGTCTCGCTCGAAATATACAAGTATTGAGTGTGCACTAAACAATCCTTACTTAAAAAAGGAGCAAGAGAGAGGCTCGCGGGTGTTTTAATGTAGACGTTATAAGTCGCGGTTAACAGGTTGGCAAGGGAAGTGGACCTATCACACGTCATCCATTTGACAAATCAAAATTTGTGGGCCCATTTTCCTATATGTGCTTTTATTATTGGGCTATATTGCCTTTTTTATTTGTCAGTGGCCTATCACTTTGGCAAATGTCTAGTCTCACCCATGATGGAAAAAAAGATGTTACCACGTGGGACTAGCACTTAACCATTAATCCCAACATAATCTTGGCTTACACACATTGGGGGAGTTTAGATTAATAATTTGAGATAAGATCCAATAACTATTAAGGTGTTTTCCAACTAATCTAATTCATAAGTTTTCATAAAGTAATTATGAGTATGACTTAGGCTTCAATTAATAATTCATAAATCAGTCATTTTTACTGTAAAAAACTCTAATTTGCCTAGTCTATTAAAAAAGCTTAAATCACAAACTTGCCCTTTCGATATAGTCAAGGGTTCATATGGTTATTTGAGTTTGGCCGACTTTTATGTTGACAATACATAAAACTTACTTTAAGTTTTAAATAGTAATTATCGTTTTGCAGGGTTTAAATTGTTGGACATGATAGTCTTGTTTAGATAATTTTGAAAAGACAAGACATCGAATATTTAGTATCTTGGGCAGGTGTGAAAACAAGAATTAAAACATTGGTGTGAAATTACAAAAAAAAAAATGGCTTTGAAAGTCCACTTTCCAAACTAATGGTTATAGAAATTCTTATTAGAAGGATGAGTCGTAGATTCAGCATGGTAAAGGTGGGCATAAATCCATGGACTTTGATTTTGCATCCTTGACACATCCTAAACTTTTTCAAAGTCATCAAATTGAAAAATTGAACAAGTCTAATTCTTTGAAAAGCATAAGCACAATCCATGGTTATTTTCTACCATTTATATGGCTAATCTTGAGAGGATTAGCACTAATCCTCACACGTAAATGAAACTAATATTCAATTGTTGATTACAGTTATAGCAATTTCTTAAGTTTAAAAACCACACCGCAGAATTTAGTGGCGATTTCTTTATTTTTTTTTTTTTGCAAAAAGTAAAAAAATTAAAAAAATTGAGGTCATATACACATTTGACATTTGATCAACAATCTGTGTTAGTACATTTAATTATTAGAAATTTCGTCTGAAAATGAAAATAAATAAATAAATAAAGGTTGACTTCGATGCACTCCAAAAGAAATTTTTCGACAATAATTAATCACCATTTAATTTGTGCAATGAGACTTTTCCCATAAAAAGTTAATCGACTCATGAGTTGCGATCACATTTTGGCTATTATAAAAGTTTTCTAAATGAAATTTCTTATTCATATATATTGGTTGAACAATATTTTCATAAAATTAAATCATTTCATTTTACAATGAATTAGTCATTTTCTATTTGTGACTTCTCAAGTCTTATCAAATCCCAAAAACTCTTGATCGTTGATCTATTAAATCGAACGGTTATAATTTTACACAATATATATCGGTTAAAGAAGAATCCTTTTACTATGGCATCATTAATTCGTATGTATGGACAACAATTGACCTTTCATGGCCACAAAACGCAAGTTGGACATAATATTAATACAAGTTGTTGTTATTGGAGAGAAGATATCCAATTGACATAGTCTTGGAAATAGAGATGGCAAAACCGCCCGCCCATCCGCCCGCCCCGTCACGGGTTTGGGTTAAACGGGGCGGGTTGAATTGACCCGAATTTAAACGGGTTGGCAAAATGCCCAACCCACCATGCCCCGTGGCGGGTTGGCGGGTTGGCCCGCGGGTTGATAGTTTTTTTTTTTTTAATTTTAAAATTTTAACATTGAAGTTTGGATTGGACCCCTACTTTATTTTTCTTTAAAAAAAAATCTTTAAAATTACAAATTTAAATTACACCTTTTTTTTATAAGTAATCTTTATTTCTATTTTTATAAAGTAATTGGTAATCTTTATTTCTTTTTTTAATTGGTAATGAGTAGTTTTATGTAAGTTTAATACTATAATACTATATTTTGATTATTTTTTCACCTTTTAATATTATTTTCTTCTTGATTATCTTTTTATCTACTACTAATTCTATGTGAATTTTTATTAAAAAAATTAAAAAATAAAAATTATCCACTTATCTTTAATTTGTGATATTTAAAAGTTTAATTAGTTTTATCAATCTAAAATTTTTCAAAAATCTAAATTTTATTAATGGTATTAAATTAACAATAATTCTAAAATTATGAAAAAAAAAAAAAACTTAACTCGACGGGTCAACCTACCCCGTGACGGGTTGACCCCTTACGGGCGATGGGTTAAACGGGGCGGATAATTTAACCCAACTTCTAAATGGATTAGAAAAACTCAACCCACCCCGCCAATTTGGCGGGTTAAATGGGCCAACCCGACGGGTTGAACCCATTTTGCCATCTCTACTTGGAAACAATCAGGTACATTGAACCTGGACATTGCTCGTGTGGTGATTCATGGTCGCTATTACATCATCGTGGTCCTTACATTAATTATAATTATGCATTGACCCTTTGCAAATATAAGTTAAATCGATGGTATTACCTTCATAATTAAAGTGATTTGATATCATTATATGTAATTTAACGATTCATAACTTGTTTAAATATATAAGTAAATCACTGTAAATGTACTTATATTATTGAGAGAAGCTCAGGACGAACAGTGGCACACCCACTCTTGCCCAACGACTTTGTGCGTAGTGATAGGTATTCCTCTTTTACCCTGGAGAGAAATTGCCAAACTGATATCAGCAAGTACCCTTTATGTTTTTAAAAGTAAATTCCATAAGTCTTGGATAGATAAAGTGTTTTATTAAATGAACGATCAAGATTTGATTAGAGATTCAATTAAATATATATGTCATTGGATGAAAAATATATCTTATCTAATGTTGTGACATATAATAATTTAGTAATATTTTATCCATAGATAACGGTTATTGTCAGGTACGAATAAAGAAGTCATATGCCTTCCATGTCCATTTCATGTTCGATCATATTCATGGTTAAGATTATCATCCTCAAGTGAGTGTCACAAAGGAAGCATGTACAATAAGCGATACGTATTGAAATGATTTTGTATTTTGATGGGTCATTGATTTATAAATTATTATAGTTCGTGACAAATTGAGGGGTACAAAATAAAAATAATAATTACTGTGGTTATTGACTTATTGTGCTATTATAAGAATTAATTAACATTTTAATTATTTGTCCCCAGCCGGCGAACACACTATAAAAGCCCCTCACCCCTCCCAAAACTCAATACAATTTCCACTATTGCCCCCAAGCTTATACCTCTTCGCCTTTTTCTCTTCTTCCCCAAAAATGGCTCCGACGATACTTGTACCCTCCGCTAACCGCCGCGACAGAGCGCCCCCGGAAAACAGCGAATTGCTGCAGAAGAGAAACGAAGATCTGGAAAAAGAGCTGAAGAATAGCCTGGAAAGAGAGGAGAGAATGAAAAAAGAGCTTCAGATAACATTGGAGCGGATGCGGGTGGCGGAGGAGGGAGAGGAGCGGCTGTGCAGCCAGCTCGGCGAGCTGGAGGCAGAGGCTGTTGGTCATGCCAGGGAGTATAGAGCTCACGTAATGGCTTTAATGGAACAACTTTCTACTGCAAAGAAACTTCTGGGAGAAGCTTCTATTACTATATCTCTTCAAACTTCTTAATTACTGTGATCATGGGTAAAAGCAAAACTGTAAAAATGTAATTAAAAAAATTGTCTACAAATATTTTCATTTCCAGTTTGGTTTTGGGTATTTGTGTTGCAAATCCATGGGGATTAGTTTTTGTCCCTGGGACCTTCCTCGGGATTTCTTGCTTATGTGATATAATTAATGATGGGCATATTATGTAATTATGTTGTGTAGAATTGTGCTGTTTTTTGGGTTCTTGAATTTTATATAGTTGCTCATGCTTTTGGGGATTTTTTTTTTTTTTTTTTATTTGTGGTTTAGTTTTGAAGAATTTGGAAGAACCTGTAATTTTAGGGAATTGTTGAGGAATTTGTAAAGAAGAAAAGTAGAAAACTGTATTTGATCATATTTTTAATTGAGATATTTCGCGTAACCTAGCTTTGAAATTCACCACTTTATTTTTCCTCATTAGCAACTTTATTATATTCTCACGCAAGCTATCAAATAAAGAGATTTGATATGAAAAAGTAAGAACAGTAGCATGTGCCATTCTCCAAAATTCTTTCACCACTTCTAATTAAATATTTTGTTTCACTAAAAGGACAAGCACCACCTAAGTAATGAATACAAAATTAGCAACAGTATTTTTTTCATCATCACTGTTTTTTAATAATATCAGCTTTCAGCGATAGTACTTGCTCGAACTTTTATAGTGAAACAAACAGTAAGTATATGTTAATCGATGTCGAAATTATATTTAAGGAATTTCATGTCAAAATATCTTATATAAAAAAATATATCTTCTCAAGATTTTGAAAATGATTTAATGACACGTTAATTATCTTTATCTACTTTAACAAAGGAGTCCCTTTTAGTTAAGAATTAAGATCACATTAACGAAATTTTTGACCTCCAAACCAATGGAAATTGGGAACTTGTTGTCCCCTGTTGACTTATAATATCAGATAAAAATAGTAGTAATTGGAGAAAAGGAATTTAAATGCATAAGATGCAGCCACGTTTTGAGAAGGGCTAGTCAATTTCATTGAGGTGATAACATTTACATATCATTATGAATTCTATATTCATAAAAAATTAGTAGTTATAAACAAACTATCAACAATGTCACAATTAGCAATTATCAAAATACTATTGACAAAATAGTATTTTCCTTTTTTTTTTTTAAATCAAGTTTGTAATATTGATTTAAGGAGTCAAGGGCATGCGCTCAAAATATCTTTTTCTTCTCACCCACTATTTGCAACATCTAGCCAAGGGGAAAAAAAAAGTCATGCAAAATTCATGTCGATAGAATAACATTTCAACTTGACTAGACTTTCCTGTTTGGTGAAGCATTTGATCACACCATCCTCATAGTCCTTGATTTTTTTAATGTAAGACAAGATCAAGAATTACGAATAGCACAATACTATAATACAATTAAATTTTTTATTGAATTATGCACATCAATCAAAATTATTAATCTTTTAATTGGATAACAAATCTCATATTTGATCTAGAATCATTATTATTTTTTTTTTTTAACTTTGAAGAGAATAATACGAATAATAGTAACATCATCAGTAAATTAAAAGGATAAGAAAGCAGTGGCGAAGGGGAAAAGAGGCAAAAAGACTTGTTAAAAGACAAGAGTCACGACATTCATGAGCTATCAATGATCAATCAGTTACCTTGTATCAACTGTAGAAAGGGGTCCTCTTCTATTTTTGTCCACTTCTATTTTGTGTCACTTGGATTTGATGGACCTTTTTGAGTCACGTCATGGGTTTATTTGAATTATTTAACCATTTATCAATCACATGGCATAGCCATTAGTAATTATTATAAGAATGTTTATAACTTGATGGAAGGTATGATTTGGTATGCTTAAGTGAAGATTATGGAGTAATAGTGATTTAATTCGATGTTGGGAAAGACACGAACTCTATCGGAACCTTATCCGACCCGCAACAATCCGACGGTACACGGAACACGACCCGGAATTTAAGGGTCGACCTGACCCGTGACCCTGAATGAAACCCGAACATGACCCGGAATGATGGCCGTGGATTAGCATCTAGTGATCATGCGAGATGATGCCACGTAGCCTAGTGTGAATGGTATAGTTTGGCACCTATAAATACCTCCTTTGTAACACTGTAGAGGGGACTTTTTGCGGACTAAGGATCGCTGTGACCCTTGAGGTCTTGGTTATATTGTTTGTTTGTGCTGAGCCTTATTAATTTGTCCCTCTTGTAAGACCTCGAAGAACACATCAGAACCTTAAATCCCTAATTAAATAAAAAAAAAATTAGTACATGCAAAAAAAGCCAAAGTTGTTTCCATTTCAATGCCATAATATAATAATCTATCATGAAATTTGTATAAATGAAGAAGTTATTACTTTAAAAGCTCCTAATACACAAGAATTCGATAAGTTAGTTCAAAAAGTGTAGATACTTATGCTTAGAGTTACAAATTGATTGGGCTGGTGAATTAAATCAAATTGGCCACACTATTTTCATATTAATTTTTCAATTATATGCCAATTAAATGTAATGTTTCATATATCAACTAAAATCATAGAAAGTTTAAACGAACTGAACACGTGTGAAATTCATGCAACTTATACTTTCTATTATATATATATGTATTTTATCGTGTATCATTTATTTGATTTGTTTTGAACTGAATTTTATATTTAATAAACTTATTTCAAATGAGCTTTTAATAACTAATTTCAGCACAAATATCAAATAAGTCATTACGCCCCTTTTACGTCACAACCTCAATAGATAAAATTAGAATATGATCCCATAATTAAGGTCAAGAGACGCGATTATTCAATGTAAGTTCCAATTTTAGCAATTTCGTATCAAGTCGGCAAACCCGTCCACATGCACGACAAACTTCATTTGTATTTCTATGATTATAATTAGTAATATACAATCTGATAATATAAGATAATAGCTTAGTCAAGATGGCGAAAATAACTAAATTCAAACCTTCAATCAATGGCGGCGAAATCATCTCCCCGAAGTAACCAGATACATTGAACCTGGACATCCCCAATTTTCTTTTCTCCGCACAATAAAATCCCCTGCAATCAAACGGTTTTCTCTGTTAAAATCATTAAACCGAAAAAGAAAAGTCTAGATACAGAGCAGATTGTTTTATGGCACCTTGTGCAAGGATTTCGACTTCGGGGGCGCCGGAGAGAACGAAGGCGCGACACCAGCAGGAGGATGAGCTACGGCGGAGGAACGAGGAGTTGGAGAGAGAGCTGAAGAAAAGTTTGGAGAGGGAGAATAGAATGAGAGAGGAGTTGGAAAACGCGTGGCGGCGGCTGAGGGTGGCGGAAGAGGGGGAGGAGCGGCTGTGCAGCCAGTTAGGGGAGCTGGAGGCGGAGGCGGTGGGACAGGCTCGAGAATATAGGGCGCGAATTTTTGAATTAATGGAACAGCTATCTGCTGCGCAGAAACTTTTTCGAGAATCTTCGTTTTCCAGCTCTATTTCTCAGTGACATTTCAATGTTTGTTCATAATTTTGTAGCATTAAATCTTTTTTCTTTTGTACATTGAAATTAGGATGTAAAGTGTTTTTATATGTCTTCCAATTGATCATGGAATTTTTTTCTCAAATAATAAATGATCATGTAATTTTTGGGACGTTCACAACCCCGTTCTTTTCTACTACTACTACTATTATTATTATTATTATTATTATTATTATTATTATTATTGTGACATTGACTTATGGTTTTTTATGGTTTTAGCCAATGAGCCTTTGTCTGGTAAAATTGAGGTCTGATAACTTCTTCATTATGAGTTTGATTTACACCTGTAATGTACTTTTTATTTGTCATATGGTAGTTTGGAGGATTTGTACGGTATGGTAGTTTAAATGATTTATCTTGCATTAATTTATGTCTTTGATCTTTCAAAATATTAATATATTGTTTACTGATATTGAGGTATTAACTAAATATAATTTATTTTCTGAGAAAAAAAAATATTTATGATTGTTTAGAAAAAAAAAAAAAAAAGGGCCGTGGACTAATGTGAGTGAAGTTGTTACTTTTAGATGATATTTTGATTAAGTGGGCTTGGTAAGTTATTGTCAAATGTATCTTGGTTGTGTCAAAGGGGGCTGATCTAACGACTTAATTTGTGATAATTAGTTTAAGGTAATCTCTTTTTGTTTTGAAACTAGAGTGCAAACTAAAGAAGATTGGATTATTTCCATGTTTATATGATATGTTAAATTACAAAGATTATAATTTTGTTAATCAATCTCAATTTTTTTATTTGATAATAAATATTGAGATGCAAGTTATTTAATTGCACTCACAATACATATATAGACCCCGGACTATAAGAGAAGCTAGGTCGGGACACTCTACAATTTGTAAGATTTGGAGGCTGTAAAATGGGCAAAAGGTAATTTAATAATTAGTCGTGGCCATGACAAAAGTGGGAAAAAGTTTACTAGAGTTAAACGATAGAATTACTTTCAAGTTTCAAGCATCAGACCAATTACTTTCAAGTTTCTCATTATGTTTCATTTTCTATTTCATGCCTTTAAATACACGTCACGTATATTAAATATTTCCTTATAAAAATATTTAGTAATAAATGCAATACACGTGACATCATTTAAAGGCATGGAATAGAAGATGAAACACCATTTGAAATAGAGAATCTTGTTGCCTCTTTTGAACCTTTTTGTGAAATAATTTATTGAAAAGGTTGGGAACCACAATATATAAATATACGATTATATTCAATCATTACGTCAATTGAAAGATTAAATAAATGAACTGAATACAAAAATTAAGACAAATTTTGTAAACCAAATAAAAATTCATATATTACCAGTGAGAATCGAACTTGCACTTCTCATGTAAAAAAAAAAAAAAAAAAATGGTATCATTTCATTCAAAAACAGCAACCACAGGATAAGGATATAGAGTACACAAAAGAAAGATAAAGACATTGGAATGAGACAAAGCGGATCAGGTTTTCTATATATAATTTGTCAAAATGGTAAATAAATGAGCCTTTTGACACTAATGCAATTAATGCAGAAGCTGCCATATAAATAGAGGAATTTGGGGACCAAACTACGATGACGATGTGTCCGTAACTCATAGTAATTGGACCATTTATAGTGTGGACCAATTTAATTTACGAGGGGTCTCTTTACAACTATCAATGATTTAGAATTTGGATGAAATTATGATAATTGAAATTTGAGATTTTTAAGGATTTGGATTCATTAAAAGGAAATTCGAATCTCATAAGGATTTGCTCCTAAAATCAAATTGAATTCTAATCAAATTCGAACTGAAATTCACCCCGATGACAACCCTAGTCTCCATGGTCACGTTGGTTAAAGAGTCACTTGAGGCAAGCAACTAACATGATAATTTTCGTGAGGTCATTTCTCTTATTTAACAATTTTGAATTTATAGAATGAACAAAAAAAAAAAAGGAAGAAGAAGAAGAAGAAAACTAAAGGGGAGATTATCTCAACACCATAGACAATTTTGACATAATTATATAAATACTCCTTCTATTTTGAAAAATTACAATATTTAACACCTCAAACAGTTTTTTCAATTGAAAGACACTTAGTGATGCATATGTAATGATACCTAAAATTCTACTATAGATTCAAATATCAGAAATAACTTCGTACTAGTTTAACATGTTTAAGTTTTTAGAAGTTAAAGTTTCCTATCAGCTTAACTTATAACATGGTGAGTTTTTGTAATTTCCCAAGTCATAAAGAATTTCTTTGTAATTAGATCAAACTTGGGGTGTTAAAAATAATATAACATTAATAAATTAAAATTTTCTAATTTATGAAAGAAACAATAATTTTTATTACTAAATTATTAAGAATATATAGAAGCTTACTTAGTTTTACAAACCATTAAATAACAATTTTAATACTTATTCAATTCTATTTTTAGGCGAATAAAATTTTTATTATATCAAGCTTTATACTTTATCTTCTATATTAAATCCCAACCAATTTTTGCATAATTCTCAGAACAGCCACCCCCACCGACTGTATCTTAGAAAATAATAATATTTCGTTTCTACAATATTTTATTTGGAAACACTCAAAAAAATGGTTGCGCATCTGTAAATTTTTACTTTAATTGAATTATACATATATATATATATATAATTTACTTTAATTGAAAATATCTCTATATATATACACATCGTGTATACGAAAATATATTTATGATTACATACCAAACAACAAACAGTTGCAAAGCAAGAAAGAAAGAATTATACCGCACTGGACAAATTAATAATGATCGAGACAATGAGATTTGAACTTTTCCCAAGCAAAAAGATATTTCAATTCATCAAATAGCACACCAAGTTAGATATTTTCAAATTCTAACGCCTTGTATATATTTAAAAAAACATACAGATATATATATGCACATTTCAATAGATATATACACACAGAGATGCAGATGTTCGTACAATGTTTTAAAATTCATCCCGGTGATAGACCAATAGTCCTACTTAGGCCTGTAAATGGGTAGGGTATTACCCTACCCATACCCATACCTTAAAATACCCATATAATAAGACCTTATGCTCTACCATACCCAATGGGTATTAAGACCCATAGGGTCTACCAATTGGGTCTACTCTATAATATTAATACCCATTGGGTGTTACCCTATTGTACCCAAGACCCATTGGGTCTATGAAAGTAGTCATATCAATTCAGATATTCAAATGTGAATTCAATTTTTATCAATACTGAAAATAAATATCCGCATCTATATACATTCGTCGGATTGGATATTCAAATATCCGATATTCGTTTTAATAGTCAGAATGCAAATATAATATCGAGATGTTATATCTATTATTCTCAATTTTCATATTACATTTGAATTTGTTATTTCATATATCTGAATTTGTTATATTAATGTCTGAAAACTAAAGTTCATGAGCAAAATCATTTCAAATATTCTAGTATAGCCGAAAGTTTTAATATACAATGTATAACTTTTAAATTTTATTTTTGTATATAATTTAATAATATACATTATATTATTTATATAAATAATTATATCTAAAATTCTACGAAAATAAGAATAATTTTTGGATGCAGATATCTCGATATGGATGCTACTATATCCATATTCGAAATTTTAGGTAATAGATACAGATACGGAATATCCAACTATTTTTGGATATGAATAATATTCGTTAATTTGAAATACGAATGCAGATGGTCAAACAGACATTCGAATATTTTTAACAGGCCTGTATGAAAGTATTCTTGATCATTTATATTTTTGCAAATATTCATGTTTTTAACCAAATTGTTTCACTGGCATCCTCCAATAAAAAATTCATAACTTATTCTACAGACCTTCTTTTTGCGAACCGATTTTTTTGTTTGAAACTAGACTCATTGAGCTTTCCAAGCATATATGGCACACATTCTAAATAATTCCCAATAAAATCAGTTTTTTATTCGAAATTATCTCTTTTACTAGAATTATTACTGCTAAATTTGTTTCTGCATCATTTATCGATTACTAGTTTAGATTTACTACTTTTATGTGAAAAAAATATAAAATGAACATGTTTTAATTTAATATGAAAATATTCAAATTGAACAAATATATAATTAATTAATGCAAGTTTACAACTAAAAATATTCAAACCAAACAAATATATAATTGAAAAAAATTAGTATATTTGTCACACAAAAATTAATATATATATATATATTCTTAAGTTTATATACATTCAGTTTACAAATATATTTATTAGTATACATTTCATCTTGATAGTAATAATTTTACATTAATTAATAATTAATAAAATTTGAATATTATTATATATGAGTAATCTTTGGGTGGGTCTACCCATACCCATGGGTAAATTATGGGTATAGACCCTACCCATACCCATTAGAATATTTTCAATGGGCATGGGTAGGGCATGGGTATCATAAAAAATCAATGGGCATAGGTATGGGTCTCTACTCTTTTCTTTGGGTCCGGGTAAGGTAATACCCTACCCATTGACAGGCCTAGTCCTACTAGTTAGAGGTTCAACCAATTTAATCACTGGTTCAACGGTATAACATCATAATTATACTTTATATAAATATAATACATGTATTGCTAAAAATAACATGAAAATTTTAAAATAATGAGAATAAAATTTTTAAGACGTATGGTATAATATTTTTCATGAGTTGTATTTCACCAACATTCAAAAATGGAAATTAAAAAAATCAAATTTAAGTGAAAAAAATTAATAAAAACAAAAAAATAAACGAAAAGAAAACCTGTTGAACCAAAAATTTTCCTGGCATAACAATTGGTTTTTTTTAATATCCAATCAGCCCCAAAAGCCTACATATTCCCGGTGGAACCAGCCAGTCTAGGTCAGTTTTTGAAGCATTTTACACACATTTATATTGATTTTCACATGAGAAACTTATCATGCTCCATTTCTGGAACAAACATGGGCAGGCGCATGAAAATATCACAAATCAAACGACAAAAAAAGGTTAAATTCCTTTACCAGATCATTAATGTAGGCAGAAATACTAATATTATTGCGGTGTACCAAAATCATTCTCTTTTATGTGTTGAAGAGAAGAAGAGAACCTACGTCCTAGTAACAAATTCTTACTTTAACGGCAACTTTTGATTTAGGAAGATTCTTATTGCCCCTCTTTCAGCTCTGGGTTCCTGCCAACACAAACGGTAAATCAAAATTCAAGAAGAATTTTATGATTACAGGTCAAAAGATAAAGAATCGTCTATACCTCTCTATATGATCAAGAATAAGTAGTCTTGGTCCGGGGGGAATTTTCACATCTCTGAGAGCACTGAGTTTATACAAGAAATGAAGTGGCGTCAATAATGACAAGCCGAGCTTTGAAATGTGCATTAGAATTTCAGATATCATACATCAGTAAGTCGAAATAATTACCTATCGGTTAGCAGAGGCAAAGTGCGGTCTGTTAACAGGCCTCTTTTGAAATTCTTCTCGTAGCTTTGTAGGCCAAGGTTGTTTAACATGGATCTTGTTCTGATATACTGTGTATCTTCAGCTGGCGGTTGTGAAAACTTCTGTCCCAACTGCATTAACCAGTATCAAAACGCTCAAGGCAAAAAGTAAAATCAACTATTAAATTTGGGAATAAACGGTAAAATCCAGGCAAATGAAGATCAATGGATTAAGCAATATGGAAATGATTGTAAGTGGACAAGTTAGATGGATTGCGACGGATTTTATCTGCTAAATCATCACCTGGAAAATTCCACCTTGAATAAGTGCAAAGAAGAGGCCAGAGGTTACAGCATTTGCTGCCTGATTAGATCCACCCATACCACTTACTAATGAAAACATGGCCCCAGAACCGAAAGCTGCAACCATACTGCAATTACCAAAGCCAATCGGCATTAGATGAGAATAAAGGTAGACAGACAGGAGCACATGCAATCAAGAAGCCAAAGACAGAGTATGATTAATGAGAAGCGTTGGAGGAGTACTCAAAGAGGAAAAAAAATTACTACATTGCAATATTTGTTAAAGAGCATTGAGCTTTTAAACCAAATAAACATAGCTCATGCTTGTGCTTGGACTTTGCATTCTTGTAGCCAAAATCAAGACTCAGCATGCTGGGCTAAATATTCAACAGTTTATGGTAAGACAAACTTGCAAGCAACTATACACGTGCGAAGGGCGGAATAAGTTCCACAAAGTCCGTACCTAGATTGAACATCCTCCTTGCCTCTCAATCTTCTCATGACACATGAGATGCCGGCATTGACACCTGTCATGACAGCAAAATTGCGTGCTTGCACCAAAGGGCCTCCTGCAAGAGCCTGCAGGCATCAAAGCAGCATGTAACTCTTAATCGTTTTACCACAGAATCACTCAATTGCAGACCATTTTCGTTGCAAAAAAAGCCCATTTACTTGCAATCGGCACCCTGGATGTTCAAATATTCACCTAATTATCTCTTAAGTCTATATATTAAACTAAACAAAAGTCCAGTCCGGTAAAACTTACACTAGTTACATCAAACAGTTTACTAAGTCAATCTACAGTGGCAAAAAAGCGCAAATTACAAGCACGTTAATCTAGGAAATATTGCTGTAAATTCATACACTATTTCCAAACCTTATCAACAAGACCAGAATTTAAATTGCAAAAGAAGAGAAACTGCAAACGTACTCCAATCCTCAAACTTTCACACATATAACATAATCCAATTAAACCAACAAAAAGCATTCCAACCAAACGAATATTCACTGTTTCATCGGATTAACACTAGTCAAAACAACACCAATAACACATCTGTCAGCGAGATAGTATACTTAATCGAGCAAAATATGAAGAATATAGACCTGAGCTTGTTTAAGCGAAGCCATAGCTTCCGGATTGAGGCCTCCGGCGTTGGGCGGCGGAGTAACCAGAGAGGAAACATCACCTGTGAGCGTCCCCATGAAAGCGCCAATTGCAGCTCCTTGAGCCGCACTGGTGGCGGTGACGACTGCCGCCTCCACCGGCAAAGTCTGCTTCTCCAACCACCCCTTAAACCTAACCTCCACCTCCTTCAGCTTGGCCTGCACCAAAGCAATTGGGTTCTGCTCAACTTGCCCCATCAAATCACCGCCCTTTGATGGATTTTCCACCGCCGTAACTCCTTGCTTACCTTGGCCCATAATTTCCAATTAATTCGAGTATCTTTTCTCCACTCTTTTCCTTTCAAGCTGAATCAATGGCGGAGGGTTTTTTATATCGAGTGAAAATTTTTGGTGGACGGTAAGATTTAGGGGCTAAGGTTTTTTATCTAGTGAGCTCTAATGCCCAAATTTGCAAAAAGGACGATAAACTTTTTTCTCATCAAAGTTATCTTTTCTATTTTTATTGTGTGATAAAGTTCTTTTTTTAAAAAAAAATTAAAATGTATTGATACAAAATTTAGTAAAATTAGCATGTATTAAGGAGTATTAATGAATCATAAGAAAAGTTTTAGTAGAAAATTTTTAACGCCATATTCTATTATATCACAAAAAGTTTGAAACCGAAATTATTTTGTTGCGCCTTTTAGTTTGTATCGGTATCAAATGCATCTTTTCATCCTATTATCACTGATTACTTCAATTCAAGAGGTGATATGATGGGAAAAAATTGGCGTATCTCCTAATTTTCTTCAACGTTTGGCTTAGGATTACGTACAAGAGAATTAAGGAGTCACCATATTTTTGTCTATTAAACACGATTTTACCAAATTAACATTCCTAAGCTCTTATTTTTAAGGAATGATTCCTTTAATATCCTTCAAAGTCTGAAGCAAGCTAATTATATATCATCTTTGTAATAAAAATTATCTAAATTTCAGAGAGTATTTTGATAATTATATCAAATTTTAGAAAGTATTGGAGATAATTATCCATATTTCCAAACAAAGACATGATAGTTTTGGCAATGAATATGAAAAATAGTATTACATTATACACATCATTTCATAAAATACAATCAAATATCAATATTCTCGCAACATGATCGCTCAACCTCGTAATATTTTGAATTCCTATGCCCGCTTCTCATTTACACTTTCCCTAACTGGTGGATCATGTATTCTTCTCATCCTGCACAAAAAGGAAACATCATTATCTTGAACAAACTTAGGGTTCTTACAGTACTCATAGGAATATTAGGGTGCCAAAAGAGATTGGGAGTTGTAATATTACCCACTATTGGGGCAGAAAACTATGGCATACTCAGAAGCCTTGCACGTGAAAGTGCTGCTTGCATCATCAAATGCATAGCTATAAGCTCTTGGGCAAGCTCTCTTGAAGATTCCTGAGTAGAATGATGGTCTACAGGTTGTCGGATTTGCAAACTCACCGCTGCAGCAGTACTGGTCGAGCCCGAATGCGTCACATGCGCTCTTGCACCCGACAACTCCCCCTTGGCCCTCGTCACTGCCAACCACCTGCAGTTCTTTTGGACAACCTGTTTCATTTCAACACATTTTCAGTTTCGTTTCAATTGGTAATGATTATGTCCAGATCCGTTAGCCGACAGCTGCATCAAAGTATTGTCTTGCTGACACACTCATGGTCAAGAGTTTTGCTGTGAAAAGCGCCCCAAAAGGTGAGAAAAGTGAATGACCTATAAAGCATTTCAAGATTGTCTGTGAAAACAACGGCCCTTTGCATCTTTCCAAAACCCTCAACTTTGACTTATGATGGTACCAAATCATGTTAATACCAGAAAAAGACCAATGATCCTGAAACATCATTGAGTCGCATCACATGTGGAAACATAAGCCATGTGTCTCTTGCGAGGACGCTCAACTGACTAAACCTAGTTCCACATCAGACAAGTTGGCGAATTTCACATAGTTTATGTTTATTCCACTCTCCTCTCTCCAAGGAGTAATTTCACAACAAACCTCTATCATGACTTCCAACAAGACAATACCTTGATACAAATGAACCCTTCCAATCAGCAACAAATTTGGACGTCAACAAACAAATATATACTAAATTAATTACCAATTAACATTCCCTACCCATGTTGATATCTCGCACGCATCCAGTAACATTGCATCCACCAATACCCCCTCGTGGAGCTGCAACTACTGGCAAATTATACCCATCAACAATACTAACATCATAGAAATCTTTCACAGCTCCAAGAGTGATCTCAAACAGAGATGCTGGAGGTGTGGCACCCATGCCAGCACACTCCAGCCTCCCACCGCAGTCTCCCGTTAGGCATGAGCCAGCACCCGTTGCATCAAACTTGCAACCAGTCCGAGCCCATATCCGGCCAGACCATCCAGGCACACTAGGGATAGTGATGCTTTGGCCTGAATCCAACTGCAACCCTGTTGTCTGAAGCGGCGGTGAACCTGAACCGGAAAGTGTACCTGGCCATATTGTGTAAGGACAATTGTTAGTAATGGTAAATGTGGAAGCATAAGAGTTGGAGAAGACGGTGAAAAGAATCAAAGATGTGAGAAGCTTTTTGAAAGAGGCCATGGTTTACAGATTAGGATCAAAGCTGCTTGAAAGTAAGGCGAAAAGTTTAAGGGTTGGGGTGGGTGTGGGGATGGGGTTGGCCGGTTGGGTTGGGGTGGGGGGTGTGGATTTTAAGAAGATTCATCAGCCGCAATATCATGGATTTGGGTTTAGAATTTCTTTTGGTCTGCCTAAATGAGAAGCATAAAGTAATTCCTTTCCTATGTCAGAATCAATAGGATCCCTTGGATTCCACTTTTCAACTCTGACAAGTATCTTGGAAGGGAGTCAAATTGGTGCAACGAATCCAAAATTAAACTGTTATTATGTAAGCTGACATCAGATGGGGTAAGTGCGGGTAAGTGCAATTGTTTAAACCACAAAAGAATATACTCGTGTTGAAACCTAACCTGAAGGAGTAATAATCTTCTGCTAACCAACCACACGAGGATATTTACAGTGTGTATGATACAATTATCTTGGTGAGGAAATGATAAGGAAAAAAAAAGGTATGCATAAAATATTTGATTGATTGCTTGATCTAATAAAAAGAAAAATGGAAGAAAGAGGAATGGTCGACAAACCCCTGAGGGTTAGCCTAATTACCGAAATATCCCCGGTGGCATGAGAAGTTAAAATATTAGAGTAAACCCACACATGGGATATACCTGTAATGTTTCAATCAATATATTAAATCTTCAGAGCGGTCTAATTATGATTTTAGATAGGCTTTGTTAAGTTTTTTGTCAACCATACTAATAGCACGGGTTATAATTTTCAAAACCACAAGAGATGTTTTTGTAATTAGGTCATCCCATGTCCCTTCTTGAACATATTTATCAATTCCTTCTCCCATTTATTTCTCATGAAAATTATTTAACCAAACAAGTGTTCATAAGATGCAAAGACTCGAAAAGAATGTGTAAATACGGATAATCCGGCATAATCTTCAATGAAGGTGTTGAACACTACAATTGTTTTCTGCACGAAAAGGGGATATACGTATTTCGTCAGGCTAGAACTAACATATTCCAGCCAGTAATCAACCAAGTCGGTATCAATTATATCCAACTTTCTACATAACAACCCACAAATGCAAATTGACCTTTCTGGAATGACTTCCCTAAAATTAACCAACATCACTGTTCAATTTCCAAAAGCCACCCAAGCACTGTCATCCTTCTAAGGTTCAATCAAATCACAGAAAATTGCCATGGCCTTCATATAAAAGTATTTAAACCAGCAGCAGGACAACAAAGCATTCAGATTCAAGGTTGCTTGTTAAGCTTTTGGTTTTCAGAAACCCAATAGGTATAGCACACAAGATTCTGGCGAAAAGATGTACAAGATTCCTTTCATGGTTTACACAAATTCGTGGTTTCAGATGGTACAGATTCCTAAATAACTTGCCTGAAGAATACAGAAGGTCTGAATTGAGGCCTGGAAGTGACTGAAAATATCTGCGTCAAGTGAAGTCCCTGGATGATCAAGTAATTGTCCTCATATGGCAAGATTCTGAGAGGTGACCATTGGAAGGGCAATATTTGTCTTCTGCATGAGAGAAAATAAAAAAACTATACATTAGGTGCTTCCTCAAGATCTAAAACAAATTACCAGTATTGAATCATTCAACAACACAACACTATGTTAGAATTTAGAAAGTCTCCTGTGCCGCATATGCTTCAGCTCCTGCAAGGACAACATAATATTAGGAACACAAGTGCAGGACAACCAGATCAGAAACATAAATCATCAAATGAAGCGAATCAATACAACATCAATTATATGATTCCTCCTCGACCTGCAACATTATAGAAAATGTGGATTAGGAACAAGATATCGCCAAAAAACAAAGTTCTAATAGCTCCTCCAGACCTGACGAAGAAAACAACCTTCTTGAAGTCAAAAGAAGTCACTCAAGAAATAAAGATCATTATATGCCTAAAATGTACGAATAAATCAAATCAAATGACTGAATGAGATTAATCTCACACACTTCCGCCGAGGATCAAGCTGTCTAACAGAATCCTGCCAATCATATTTCAAGCTGTGAATCCTGAAATGCGATTAATGCAACTTAAGCTTCATAATAAGTTCTACATAGCACCATTAACTTCCTCAAAGTTACGAGTCTCATGACATATGAAGAGCTACAACTTAAATAAAGGAAGGTTAAACATAAAGTTTCCTACATAAAGGGCCAGACAATCAGGTCCGCCACTGAATTACTCAACAAGTCCCCTAGTCCATAACTAGTTCTAGGAAAAAGTAAAATAAATGGAAAATGGACGAGGATGAGAAATTAGCAGTTATAGGATCTAGTTCATATCCATGCCATCACTAATCTGACTGCAGATGGGACCAACAGCTGTAAATGATCTCTCAAATGGCGAGGGATGACGCTGGGCATCCCTTCTGCGCTTAAAAGCACAGGTCTCTGTGGGGCAACTTTCAACATCAAGCTTCCTCCGGACACCTTTCACTGCCTGTTGCTCAACCAGTGTTAGAGGAAAAATCTGCTTACTCACTCTGCAGAGGGAACTATGGTTATCATACAAAATTCTCTGGTTACAGTTTTTGTCACAAATGTGTGTCAGTCCAGTTAGCCTGCAGCGATACATGTTCCCACACACATGCTCATTTTCACATTTCCAATCACACTTGTGAACAGGGTTAGGCCCATCTTGGCCAAGAATACTGGACAAATAAATAACATTTGTAGGAACAGCTACCATAGATTTGCCAAATACCTCCATTGCTTCTCTTGATCAGCAAATGCCAAACCTTCAAAGAAACCCAAATTCCCCACCCGTGGACCTAGATGTTCTGCAGACCCAAAATAAGACGAGAATTATTAAGTTTGACGGAAGAGGATGAGAAAATATGGTCCATGGTAGATTTGATAGAAGTCTTCTTTTATGATAATGAAGGAACAATAGCTAAGCTACTGAGAAGGTTTTGATGGCGGAGATACAAGTTTAAAACACGGACAAAAAATGAACATCGATTCATCGAGTTTAGGAGCATATTTTGTTACTCTTCACACCATTCACTTATCTCACGGGTTCTCTTTTCCCCAAAATTCAATCTATGTATAATACATCTCATAAGATACAGGGATCTTCAATCGGCAAGTGGGGCTATTACTGCACTCAGAGCAATACTGATGTGGCTTCTGCTTTCAAAATTTTCCAAAATCAAAATAACACAATCACACAATATACATGAAGTGAGCCAACATGCAAAGAACCGCAAATTTATAGACTCAGTGGTCACAATCAAGATACCAGCTACCAGAAGAGTTTTCTCAGATAGAAAGAAAATAAAATAAAATAAAATAAATATTAATCTACAACAAGAACTACAAGTTTTCACCTGAATTCCACAAATCCACCTAACTAATCAAAGTAAAGCATATACACATCCCATCAGTTTCCATTTTCTTCAATGTTCAATTATCATAAAAGTAAATATTATATTACAAAAATTCCCTAAAAGCAGAGATCTCTAAAGCATAACCTAATATAAGAGAATGAAAGATGCAAATTAAGCTGATGTAAACATACACGAACCAAGCTCATCTAGTATTAAGATCCAATTATTCTATTATTTTTTTCCAGATAAAAAATCCATTAAATTCTCTTTCATTTAATTACTACTTTCTGGACGTAATTTTTCTTAATTACCACCACTTCTTCAACCATCAACATTTCCACACTCACAAAAAGAAAAATCGAACCACAAAATAATCAGATTCACATAAGAACATAAAAACAATTAACACAAAATTAACATCCAAAAACTCCCCACGCAACCCAAACACACCACAAACATATACCTCCCGAAAGCCAAACACAAACAGAAATAAAATCGGAACGAGATATAACAAAAATTCCACAAAAATGAAAGAAAAATCAGAGAATTCCAAGGAGAGACAAAATGAAGAAACTTACACAGTAAACAAGGAAACCAAACACCAACCAACACTCAACAGCACAGCACCAGCTCCTGCTCCCTCCCTCTCTACTCTCCCCCTCTCGCACTCTCTCTCACACACACTCACACACACAGTATACTTAGAACAAAACAACAAACAACACAAAGCGAAAAAACAGAATGAGAGTGTGGGGGTATTTATCGAACAAAGATAAGGCGATCCTACTCTCGTGTCCTAGACGTTAGCATTTTTCATCAATTAAAATTAAAATAATAATATTAATATATAAATTAAACTTTAATTAGTGCAAATTTAGGTGAAATTTCGGCGAAATGCTGCTGAAATTCTACATTTGTCAGTACATGAAGGCTGTAAAACGTGGGAGTCAAATGCGAATCCGAGCGACACGCCACTGCACGTGCTCCTCACGTGACCCCCTACAGCTACGCTCTTTGTCCCCATTTATGAAGAAAAACCAGAAGGAGATTTTTGTAACTTTAGTCTCCAAAGTACGGACAAGACATCCCGTTACAAGGTAATGTGGATAAAGTCGTTGGAGAAGACTTTAGCAACCAATAGGAAAGTGCAACGCGTCCCTTACACTCTACTGGTATAACAACAACGTTGACTTTGTCGGCCAGCTTCTAATGGGCCTGTAATAACAGTCCATTATGTCCAAATAGTTTTTTAAAATTTTGGGCTTTGAGTGACCATCGTATTGGGTTTACAATTTGGGCTTGCCAAACTTGATCTATGCTATCATTAGGTGGCCCAATAGGCACAGCCATTCCTACTATGCAAAGACTTATTAATTCGTAAGTTATTAGAACACTTTGCCTCGAGTTAAGTTTCACACAAAATATATAGTTGGAAAATCAAATATTAGCTTTCAAATTTTCTCCCTCTTTATAATAAGAAAATTACTTTCTTTAAATGATTTTTTTTGGGTAAGAAGGAGCAGAAATAATAATGACAATATAATTTTGACGAGATACATGAAATCACGTCCTAAGGAGTGTTGGACATTATTTCTACTTTTAGAAACAAGTGATTTTATATTTAGAGGGTGTTTAACATCGCTTCTTCTTTAGAAATAAGTAAATTTTATGTAGAGAAGTTGATAAACTGGTTGTAAAAATGAGTATGAGTTAAATGTGTTTGTAATTAAAAGTTGAAAAATACTAAAAAATTAATGGTGGATTGTTGTCAAAAAGTGATTTTTCATATTTTTAATTGTATCTTATCTTTAAATTTTAAATTATAAAACAAGGCTAATGAATTATTTTTATGAAACTTCTTTAACTGAGAAATAGAAGCTAGAATATAAAAGCACATCATAAAGTATTAAAGGACCATATTTGGATTAAATAAAGAAAATTCAAACTTAATTATCAACTTTTCACAATTGAATTTGATATGATATCTTGTAAGATGTGTGTCTATTATTATTAAGTTGGAATTTGATAAACTTTTCAATTATTCATAAGAAAATATGGCCGAATATTGATAAATAATAACTCAAAGTCTCAAAATAACTAACAAGAAAAGACATATACATAAAATAACTTCAATTTGCTACACACTTGAAGTCTGCCAAAAAAATAAAAATAAAAATAAAAATAAAAATAAAAATAATAATAGAATACTTCTTTGCCAAAAGGACCAAGATTTAAGGACCAAGATTTTGTCTAAAGAGAACATTTTACGTAAACTCTACATAGAGTGATGGTCTCATGTTATTTAATTTTATTTTTATTTAAATGTAACTGATTATTAAATAAGATGCTTTATGTAAAAACTTAAATTACGAAAAGTTCAAAAAATATTTTAGAATACTTAGAGAAAATCTATATTATTTTATGAAATAATAAGTTATATAAATTTCTACGGTATTAATTCTAAGGTCACATATATTATATTCTGTTCAATAGTCTTTATTATTGTAGGAAACTCTTAATCTTTAATGGATCCGATTCGTTAAATTCTACACTATTTCGAACTAGAAATATTTATAATCTAATTTGTTAATCTAATATTTTAATTAATTAAAAAATTTAAAATTTGAATTGGATTCTGATCTAATTTCCCATTAACAGTCATGGGCCCAAAGGGGTTCATGACCACAACTCTAAAGCCCAACAAACAGAATGCCATTAGCATATTCTTGGCCCAATATTTTAGAGCCCAATATATGACCTAGGGCTTTCCCTTCCCTCCATTTACGTTCCATATATAAATACTCGCTAGGGTTTTGCTGTCTCACTCTCTGCCCCTTCAGCCCACCCCATTCACGCATCGCTTCAGAGGGAAAAACACACAGAAAATGAAGACAATTCTCTCCTCCGACGCCATGGATCTCCCTGACGGGGTGAAGATCAAGATTAAAGCCAAAGTGATCGAAGTCGAGGGGCCGAGGGGAAAGCTCTCCCGCAATTTCAAGCATTTGAACCTTGATTTCCAGCTGATTACCGATGAAGCCACCGGAAAGAAGAAGCTCAAGGTTGATGCGTGGTTCGGTAGCCGGAAAACGACCGCAGCTATTCGCACAGCGCTTAGCCATGTGCAGAATCTGATTAATGGTGTTACGAAGGGTTATCAGTACAAGATGCGTTTTGTCTATGCTCACTTTCCTATCAATGCATCTATCACCAACAATGGCACCGCTATTGAGATCCGTAACTTCCTGGGCGAGAAGAGGGTATGCGAAATTTTAGCTATTTTTTGTTTTAATTTTTTAGTGCGTTTCTTTTGTTTGCGTATACTGATTGGCGGTGGTATATATTTGTTCTTTTGTCTATATGTACCTATACTATAGAGGAATTTTTCACACGGTTATTGATTATATTGGTGATATTTTGGTTTATTCGGTCTGATGGTATAAAGTCGTCGTTTCCATCCATCTCGTTGAATGCCTTAAGTTAACTAGTTATCCGCATTTGGTATAAATGCAACATTTGATCACTGTTTTAACTGAAGGTGCTTGCTTTGAAGGTGCTTGCTTTGAAGGTGCTTGCTTTGGTCAAATTTTAACTATGAAATCAGTAATTGTAGAGTTTCGGTTAATTGGTTTTTTGGTGATTGTTGTGAATGTCGCTTGTAACTGTCATAGGATGCTTGTTAAGGAAATTGCATTATCGAATATTTTTGTAATTTGAAAATACAGTACCCCATTCATTTTGAAGATTTGGACACACTTGGGCTTCCATTGCTTGAAGCATTGCGATGCACATTGCTTTGAAAAATCATATGTATAATTCTTTGTTACCTGCTTTTGATATCTCTAGCGTGAAGTGCATGTGCAAAGCCAAAGTAAGAATGATTCATATTATTATCTAATGCAAACTTGGCAAATTGGTTTCGATGTGCATTTGCAATTGTGTGTGTATAAATATCATATATACGTGATGTACTTCTCTGATGTGATTATGTACTGACATACCGTGAATCTGAATTGACGAATCTTTTACATGTGTGCTTATTATGAGTACTCTTTGGATTTCCGATATAAATTAGTTGTTTTTAGGATGTTGATCCTCTGTGATATTTCTCGATCTTTAGTGTTGCTGGAGCATGAGCATCTATGTAGTTGTAGCAAGACCACTCTTTAATTTACAAATAATTACAATCTTCTTTTGTCAATTATTCCAGGTGAGGAAGGTGGATATGCTCGAAGGAGTTTCCATTGTGCGGTCAGAGAAGGTGAAGGATGAATTGGTACTGAATGGCAATGACATCGAGCTTGTTTCTCGATCCGCTGCCTTGATAAACCAAGTAATACATCATCCCTTTGACTTTGTAATCACATACTTATATGTTAATATATGCACACAGAATATACTATTTCTTTGACGAATTTCATTCCTCGAAGATTACACTGGAGCCTAATGCTTCTGTTTTTGTTTGTTCGACAGAAATGCCATGTCAAGAACAAGGACATAAGGAAGTTCTTAGATGGTATCTATGTCAGCGAGAAGGGAACTATAGCCGAGGACGAGTGAGTGGTGAAGTTTTTAGGATTATGGTTTCTTTTTTGACTGGTTGTTCTATCTTTTTAATCAATGTTATTTATAGACTTGTCCTTATAGACTTATCTGAAGATGAATCAACAATTTTGCATCATGAGAATTGCCAAATGGCTTGGTCCTATTGTTATGATCATTTGATGCCTGAACTGGTTCGTGTATTCGTATGTTTAATTGCTATCTTTAACTGTACGACATGCTCTTTTCTTCATTTGATATTTCTTGTTGCTTATAATTAATCAATTTGTTCTGGGTATGCATTTACCCTGTGGTTGATGTTCGAAACATCCCCAAAAAAAGGGAGAAAAATAAAGTAAAAACAAAGAACATAAAATCTCAAACTTGTGATTAAGATGGAGGTCATGTCGTGAAAGGAGAGTCGGCTTCTCTTGTTAGAGTGTGATTTTTCTTCCCAATTCTATAATATTTTCTGTTATTTGGAAAAAAAAAAATGAATAATTTTTTTAAATATTTTTCTCATCAAAATTATTTTGTATGTTAGGAACGTAATTTCTTGTCTTCGTGCCATATTGCAGATGAACTCTTCATGTATTTGACCATTTCTATAAAAATCATTCCTATAAAAAAAAGGAAAAAATTATATTAAGTTTTCATAGTGATAATTTTATCCTTGATTATAATTATAGCTTACAATGTTATTGATGCGATAAATGTATGTTCTTGAAAGCGCAAAAAGAATTTGTGTTGAATTCCTGGGTCAGTATTTTCTTGTCAGTCATTCCGCGCAAATATTTTAGGGCTTCTCCCCTCTTAACATGATTGCTTTAATTTGTAATGAAATAACATTTTCACTTATGGCCAATTTCTCCATCAATTTATTTATAAAATGAGCGGCAATGATAATGTAACTGGTATCAGTCAATATAAAGTGTCATACGTCTAGGCTGTTGTTTTCAGTATATTATTAATGAATTGATCAAATTAATCATATTTTAAATATTAATGACTAAGAGGGTGTTTGGGTGAGCTTATAAGCTCTTAAAAATATCTTATAAGATGTTATGAAGTGTTTGGTAAATTTTTTTTAAAAAGATCTTATTAACTCCAAAAATAAGATGTTTAGAACTTATAAACTCTCTTTAAAAAAGTAAGGAGCTCCCAACTTATTTTTAAGATCTTAACATCTACCTTCATTTTTAATCATTTTAATTACAATATTGCCATTATTAACATCTTATAAGCTAAAAGGCCTTATTTTATTCAAATACTTTAACAACTTATTTTTTAAAAAAGATCTAACATGTTATAAGATGTACGAGCTTATAAGATGTTTTAAATAAGCTTAGCCAAACGCCCTCTAAGTAATTCTAACAAATATGGTGAATATGATAATTAAAAAAAAAAAAAAAAGTTGATATTCAAACTAGTGCGAACCAATCAAAATCGGACAAGGAAAAAAAAAAGGGAAAACGGGTTCACTAGTTGAACTTCTTTTTCTTTTTAAATATTTTTTGATTAAATTTTATTATTTTAATTAATACTTAAATATTCTTAAGGAATACAACTTTGCAAAAAAAATAATACTAAATGATCAAAATGTTCATTCTTATTATTTAGCATTTTTTTATATTATTTGTACTTACGTATACTAGATTTATATTAAATATATTTATGACGTCATACCAAATAAACCAGTAGCTAAATTGATTCAACAAGTTGAATTTGTAACCATTAGGACCACTGATTTTATCTACAATCCAGTTTTGAAAATGTTAAATCTCAAATTTTTAATCTCCACTTTTTTCGATAACTTTCCATATTTATACGCGTGGAAACTCTGTGTAATAACAACTAGTAGCAATAAAATAGTTTTTTTCTTAAAACAACCTTTTTCTATATTTATTTTAAAATAAATACATATTTTTAATTTTGTATAATATAAAATTTTGGCTGTTATCATGGCTGATTAATTATAGCCCAATTTCATGTTTTTTTTTCTCGTCAGGCACTTGAATACCAATTCAAATTACATTCAAATTTATTTAGGGATGATTAACTCTACATCATTTGGGTTTGATAATTATCAAAATATCTACTGAGATTTAAATAATTATTATTACATTTCTTACCGTTAACTTACCTGATATAACAATTGCATCTACACTCGAGTTGATACATAAATATAATCACACACGTTATTAAGAAGCATACTTGTAATGTTTTAAATTTTTAGATAATATAATTATGATTATTTGCCCTTTCAATTCATAATATAATTATTCAAATTTTAGGGAATTTTTTTGTAGTCATGCAAAAACATGAGGGGGTGTCTGGGTAGTTATCCCATTTATTTATTGTGGGAAAAGCTTTTAAAATATTTTGTTTTCCTTTGGTCCCTTGGGGAACAAGTGACCTTCGCCCCTGGGTTTTACTAGGGCTTTATACATCGCTATAAATAATTTCTCCCCTTTCCTGTAATTTTCCCCCAAAATTTCCCTCTCCCCTTGTTGAAATTACACCAAAAATCAGCAGAAATGAGTTTCTTGAAGCCCAATTCTCTCAACAACCTTCAATATCTCAGAAATCTCGTCGCTGCTCAGTCGGCGATTAGCTCACGGGCAATTTCCACCGTGCCTCCGCCGCTTCTTTATCAACCATCCAGACATGCTTCTCCGCGTCACCCGTTCGCCGCCACTGTCCGATACATCCGCCACCTCCGAGACGCCAGCACCAGGTACTATTTATTGCATTTGTTTTCGTTATTTCTTTTACATTTCTTCCTTTTTTCTTTGTAATTACTGATTGTACCGCATTCATTCATTTTATGTACATTTTATTGGATTATTTGTAGCGAAATCACATTCCACTTTGCAGTTGTGTTTTTGAGTTTGTACAATTTCTTTGATTGTTACTACCAAATGCTAATTGGTAATGAGAAAACTTAGTCGAAGTGGAGTAGAAACTTTTTTTTTTTTAAAAAAAATGTTTATGGTTGCCCTATTTGCAGTTAAAGCATGATTCATAGTGAAAAACCTTTTAAACTTTTGTTAATTAGTGTATGGTAAGCAATGATTGGTTTTGGTCAAGGTATGACATACCACCGCCGGTGAATTGGGGAATCCGGATTGTTCCTGAGAAGAAAGCCTACGTTATTGAGCGATTCGGAAAGTATGTGAAGACATTGACTCCGGGGATCCATTTGTTGATTCCGTTTGTTGATAAAATAGCTTATGTGCATTCCCTGAAAGAGGAGGCGATTCCCATACCTGACCAGTCTGCTATTACCAAGGACAATGTCAGCATTCAAATTGATGGTGTCCTCTATGTTAAGGCATGTATTACACTTTGGCATTTAGTTTTGTGGTGTGGATCGACACCTGAATGACTTTTTCCATTAATGAACTTCTGAAGTCAACGTTGATATTTGTTTTCTTTCGGTCTGAAGATAGTGGATCCAAAATTGGCATCATATGGAGTAGAGAATCCTTTGTACGCTGTGATTCAACTTGCACAGACAACTATGCGAAGTGAACTTGGTAAGATCACTCTCGACAAGACTTTTGAGGAAAGAGACACACTCAATGAAAAGATAGTGGTGAGTGTCTCATGCTTGGTTTTAGTTGGATGATTGATTATCTGGAATATTTGCGCTTATTCTCTATACCTTAGTGTACAAGAGTCTAGCCTCATGTTTTTGGGTTGCATGATGTACTCCTAAATGACGCTCTGTTTTATCCCTCTATATGATCATATAATGAGCACGTTTCTCTACAATTTAAGATGTGTTTTACTCTTTCGGTTGAAAAGGTTTATAAGACGTCAGATTTATTTATCTAGAACTTCCCTCTGCAAAGGCTTCTTCTGTCTGTAAGCTTCGCAAATACTTCAGTCATATGACAAAAAATATGCCAAAACAGTGAAAAGAAAGTGTGCTAACGTCTCACCCAAGTCATTGATATTTATGCTATTTTCAGAAAGTGATGCAGTGGAATGTAAAGAGATTGTGTAAGTTTTGGAGGTATTCAAAGCTCACACAATCAGCAGTTGCCTGTTTTCTGTGCTAAGAGTCTCTTCAATTGAGCATTACAATCTAATATTCTGATTATCTTTGTGTTTACACGGCCATAACATGTATGATGTATCTACATATGAAACAATATTGTTCAATCGCCTTTTAGTGAATAAAGATGCTCAAAACAGAAATTTGCATTTGAAAGAAGCATAATGTTCCGATTTGCATTATACAATGTTAACACATTACCCATATATTAATTCCTTTATCTCTTCACATTTTCTCAACCAGCTTGTTATGAAATTGAGCTGCAGGTTAATTTGTCTCCTGTTACGTTTGATTGTGATATATGAGCGTTGTCCATTTGTTAATTGCTTTCTATCTGTTTAAGAATAACTGGACCCTAGGAGAAAAAAGCATATGAACAGGTATGACTTGTTGGAAAATAGTAGCACTGATTGGAATTGTCTCTCAAGGGTGCATTGATTATCATATATAACTAAGCTGTGTATGAAGTGTGTGCTTTTGCTTGTTAGTTCATTTTGCATTGACCACTATTTGCTAATCAATTGGGCTTCAGTTATTTTCACATTTGTACATACTTTGGATTGATTACTTAAAATGCATTTGCCGCAGATTGCCATCAACGAAGCTGCAAAAGATTGGGGTTTAAAATGCCTGCGTTATGAAATAAGTGGGTATATTAAATTAAAATGAATATTTCTTGGTCTGGTTAAGCTAATACTTGATGGGTTTCCGCTGCAATTTATTTACATTTTGCATCCTCTTATTACATTCAGGGGATATTTCTCCTCCACGTGGAGTGAGGGCAGCAATGGAGATGCAAGCAGAAGCAGAGCGTAAAAAGAGAGCTCAAGTTTTAGAATCTGAAGGTAATGCATTCAGTTTCCTGTTGTATTTAGTGAAAATTGTAGAATGACAACATTTTTAACCCAAAATAAGTGGATTCTGACTTGGTAAATTGAGCCTATGCAAATTATGTATGCCTCACGTTTGCATACCTCCTAGATTCTAGTAGATACTGTAACATGATGTTACAATTGGCAAGTTCCAAGCACTTCTTTGGAATCTTTTGCCGAAGAGAGATGGCACAATCTCCAAGGAGAATACTAATCGATTTCGGCCTTGGCAAATTTGCTTTACTTTGAGGTCGAAGTACAAATAACTACGTAGATAAGGCTATTGGGAAGAATAAATTAATGAGACTTTACCATCATAAAAAAATGGATTCTAATTTGCTGCATTCAGAAAAGTGAATAGACACTGTCATTTTAGGTCGGACAGTTTTATGGCTTCTTAATGCTCACATGGCTGGTATGTATCTTGTATGGAAAAACCTTTGCTGAGTTTTCCCTGAAAAATTTTAAATGAAATACTGTAATAGAAATTAGAAGTCATTGTTATTATTCTTTTTTTCGTATGTTATTTGCCTTATTAATTGCTGCATCTTAAGATTACAAATTTGTGGAGAAATAATCGGAAAGAATGATAGGTTTGATATCTCAAGACTAAGTGGTCTCTGGTCCAGTCCTATCAGTGAATCAGTTTTTAACGTCTTCTGGACAATACGG
>JACFYI010002893.1:220590-232887 GCA_014898755.1 Handroanthus guayacan
TTTTTTTTTTTTTTTTTTGTGGATTGACAATGAATACTATACGTCAAATCTAACTTGATTTTAACTGATGCGATATCAAAACAATACAATAGGTATTGAAGGAACAGACAATAAAATAAGCAATATTTTAATTTTTAATTGAAAATATATATAAACAATGAATTCATGATTTTCAAATAGTAAAAATATAAAAAGATGCTCTTAGAAATAGAAACAAACGGGTTCTTACTTGTTCCACGGTTTCCCCCTCAGCCTTCTCAGTAGCAACGGCTACTCCCTCAGTCGGAGTAGTTTCTGGTGCCTGAGCCGGAGCAGGCGCCTTCTCAGCATCCAAGTCCTTAGGTTTGCTCGCACAGCCTCCCATGATTTCTTTCACGACAATCAAGCTAAGCGAGCAGAGAGACCGGACAACGGCTGATGGAAAACTTCACAAAATGTTGTAATAAAATTCTTCTTTTTCTTTTTTTTTTCTTTTTTTTTTTTTTGGTTTTTTTTCATATTGTGTGAGAGGGATATGAAGAGGGGTTATATAGATGTTGAAATGGTGAACATGGATACATGTTTGTGGACAATTTGTTTTGTGTTGACCTTTTTTAATTGTTGGCATAGCTTAATTTTAGTTGGCATTTTCTTTGGAGAAGTGGGAGGCCTTGTTTTAAAAGTTAGTTATGACCGTTATGATTTTATTCTTAATAACTTAGAATTTCTAGCTCTGTTTAATTTATTACATTACATGTGTGTGGAATTGAATTAACAAAATTGGATGGGAAAATGTGCATTATTGATTTGGGCTTCAAGAGAAGCCCATTAACATTCTAATCAGGCTCGATCCAATAACACAAAAGAATCGATTGTAATCAAACTTTGAAACATAGTCAATAATGAATCATTAGATTATCGAAGCAATAATTTGCAAATAGCAACCATCAACAATTAATATTATAAAGACATGGTAATATTTTCACGTTTAATGGAATTTGGGCTAAGTATTTTGAAATTTCATGCTTTAATTTTATCACTTCATATATTTACATTATGATAATAAATTCAGCTTCTTAAGTGTGAAACAATTGATTTCTACATGTATTTGCATAATTATTGTTGTTGTTTCTTCTATAACTCTAATAGAAAATTATTTTGGGCGTGCCAATTCTTATATACAACGTTTTATGGTTGATATTTTTGTTTAATTGATTTATTTGAATGAATGGTTATATGAAAGTCTATAGTGAGATCCCCCCACTTATCAAGCTCATTATTGTTTATGCATAGTTCTTGAATTTTTATTTTTTCTTTTTTCAAAAAGGAGGCATAATTTTATAGTGAAATTTTAAATTTAATTGACATCTAATAAGAATTGTATGGCTCTAATTCAAGCTACCAGGTTGGAACTTGGGAGCCAGCAAAAACCATGTGTAAATTTGGGAAACCTGGTGGTTGACCTATCATAACATCTTCTCCACCTAATCCTAACTAACCACAATACATAAATAAATAATTTAACAACACAAGTTTCTTCTAATTATAAATAGAAATAATAAATAAGTCATGATATTACATAATTCAAACAAGGAAAATTACAATTACAAATATATATGTAATTTTAGGATATTTATATTTAGTCCCATAAAATTATGACCATACCCTCTTCAAACTTAGTGAGATATATGATTTTGTCACATAATTATATTGTGTTCTATATCTCATTAGTTATTTGATTAAGTTGATAAAAAAAATATTACAAATTGGTATTTAACATTTATTTATACTATATATAGAAAGTGCAGGATTTTAGGTTTATCTTGATAGCGTATTTTTATATATTATATCTAAAGTACCTTTTAATATTATCTCACTTTAGTAATAATTCACAATCTAATAAAAAATCATAATTCATTAATTTATTTATTTATATTAAATTATTTATATAGTTATATTAAATATATCATATTTTACTTATTAAAATATATCCAAATTAAATTCGTAATATAATTTAATATATATGAAATATATTGATTATTTTATGTACATATACTATACTTTGGACCCTAGTCGATAATAATGCTACTAAGTTAAAATTGACATTTGGCATTGATATTCTTTGCTTGAACAAGAAAGCTTATTTTATACTTTTATTTATATTAATATTAATAAGAAAGGAATAAGTCAAAAAGAATGCAGAGTGCCCATCTGTTAAAGCAAGGAAAAATTCCGTTTTTTCTTTCTGGAAAAACCCCCAATCAACTTCCACGATGAAAAAACCCTAAAGTTGATAATCTAGCACATTCAATCCAATTTTCCTTGACCCAGAAGCTCATTTCATCCAATTTGAGAGGAAAATTGTGAATAAGGTCATACAACGAAATCCCAGAAGGCGATCTTCAATTGGGCATTTTGAAGGTCGCTGAAATGCAACTGTTCTTCAGCAATCCATCCTTAATTTTCATCTTCTCCGTTCTTTTCACCACCCTTCTCCTTCCCACCGTCCGATCCGACGGTAATTTCCTCAAACTGCCGTCCGATCAACAAGAAAATGATCTCTGCCCGTTGAATTCCAAGCCGGATGTTTGTCCCGTGAAATGCTTCCGACCCGATCCGGTTTGCGGGGTCGATGGCGTCACCTACTGGTGCGGCTGCGCTGAGGCCCATTGCGCAGGGGCGCGGGTCAAGAAATTCGGGTTCTGTGAAGTGGGTAACGGCGGGTCGGGCCCAGCGGGCCAGGCCCTATTGTTGGTTCACATTATTTGGCTAATCTTGCTCGGGGTATTTGTATTGTTTGGACTTCTTTGATTTGAGGATTATTTGTTTACCATTTCATGGTTTTCAGCCTTTTGAGGAATTGGGATTCTTATATTTGAGGTTAGAATTTGACGATCATTCTTTAGTTCCACTTTCATGTTCATCTTGCGGTTTCATTTGTACGTACTTATGAGGGATGATTAGTAGTTTGTATGATATTGTTGTTGTGAATAACAATTTAGTTTCTTTTCTGTACAAGTGATCTTTTGGGTGATAGATAGTTATATCTGTATGCAGAATTCATTCATTTGAGGTGGTTTCTAGATTCTAATTTCCCAACTTCAAGCATAAGGTTAATTCTTTTGTAGGAAAAATAGATAGTTTTAGCTTTATTGTATTGATCTTTGACAGAAATCTCCATTTTGGTTAGAAGAATATGATTTAACATGCTGAGTGTGCTTATGATACGGTAGGACTGGCAGCTGATCGAATGATGTCTTTCACGGGAAGAGAATGAAATGTCTTTGATGTTACTGATTAGTTTATCTTGTTGATCTTCGAAATCATTTTTCATTTGCAAGAATAGATTTCAGTTGAGTTGCTTTGTGTTAAAATTAGCCGTTCTACTGATTCTCGATCAGAGGCCATGTGTGTAAGCTAGAGAGGAAAGGCCCTTTTCATATACTTGTGCTGATTAGGGTTCAAGAAAAGAATCATGTGAAAGTATTTCATTTTAGGATTTATAGCTCAATGTTATCTTACTTATGAATTAAACCTATACTTAGACTCGTATTCTTGTTAGAAGTCCTGACATAGAACAATATTTTGTTGCTCTGGGAGTCTGGAAGATTAATGTATGACCATGACCACTCAATTTCAATGCTATGTTTCTGTACCTCTTTCCCTTAAATGGTTCTCTTGATTTACTTTTATTGTCTAGCTAAACCCCATTTGTTGTGCTGTATTTCTGCACTTCTCCCTCTAATTGTCGATTTCCTTTTATCACGAAGCTCATGTTTAGGAGAGAGATACACTGGTTTTATATATATGATCTAGATCACGTTTCGGGGTGAACTGAGGATGAGCCTCTGTTGTAGTATCTCTTTGTATTTGATCCTTCCTCTGTTATAAATGTATTTGATAATGATAAGGTCAATAGGAGTTGCCAGGAGAAATAGATTTCATCTTGTTTTCTTCTCGGACGACATCAACGTCATTTTCTTTAAATATTAGGGATAATCACCTCAAAATGTCTTCAGGTTTGGCATAATTACCAAACCACCTCGTAAAGTTCGGATAATTACTATTGTATGTTCCATCATTAGTTCAGTTGAAGTGAACTTTATTGGAGTTTGTGTAAAATTACGATAGACTCTTGAATGAGATATCTATTTATAATATTTCAATCAATATTTTAGATTTTCAAGGGCACATACTCATGGTGGTAACTGGTGATATAACATAAGTTTTGCTACATTTTCAGTCAATTGAGCTAGTGATAAAGGGTAGAATAATGTTAATTATTTGAATTCTAGTGGGTGTTTCAATAATTATATCAACCACAAGAATTTGAGGTAATTATCTCTTAAATATATATATTATAATATGTATGATGTGGTGGAATACGTTACAGACCTTTAAAGCGTAGGCAAGAGATATGAATTTATGATTTTAGAGAAGGCAATAAGAAAATTGGACTTAATGAATTTTAAAGAAGTTCAACAACTTGGATTGGTGGTTCAATAATTGATATTTCAGGTATTGAACTCTTCTATGTTAAAATTAACCGTAAATAATAGGGGTAACTTAATTTGTGTATGTCATAATGTTTTTCTGGAGGGAATAATCATATCATTATTTTACACACATTAAAATTAGAAAATATAAGGGATAATTATCTCACCACCCATAAGGTTCAGTATAATTATTAAAACATATCTTGATATTTAGATAATTATCATTACACCCAACTGAAAATCTTGAATATTACAAGTAGACTCCTTGAATGAGGATATATAATTGTAATATGTGCCTACATTCAAAGAGTGCAACTGTAATAAAACCATATGTTCGGGTGGTATAATTATAATTTTGTATTAGCTGAATTATACAATAGGGGCCATAATAGTAATTATCAAATTTTAGAGAGTGTTTTGATAATTATGATGAATTTCAGGGAGTGTAGACATAATTATCCCAAAATATAATCATAAGAGCAGGCATTTGATGATGAAGTACAATCTTTTAATTTGTTTTGGGAAGTCAACGCAATTTTTTGCAAAGGTTGAGGAATGTAAATGTGCAATATGACTCCAAATATTTTTATATATCCTACAAAATAATCTCTCAAGATAAGGCCTAAGAGGGTACCTGGAATTGCACTCATATTTATTACAACTTAGGAAAAGTATTGATTTTGTACCCAGTCAGTTTGTGGTGGCATCATAATCAGTGGCGATTTCAGAAATATTAGTTACTGGGGTAAAAAATTAACTATTAATAAATAAAAAATTAATTTATTAATAATAATTTTATTGTTTCTTATTGCTTATTATAAAAATAGTCAAATTACCCATATGATATTGAAACCGTAAAACTAAAGATTAAATCCACGTATAAGTATAATAAATTTTGATTCATTTTGATATATTTCACATTCTATAAATTAAAGTCTTTATTTTTTATGTAATTTGAAATTTCTAAACTTAGTAATAATCTAAATAAACTATAAAATTTTGGAGAATTTACAAAACATAGGAATCATAAATGTAATAAAATTTCATAGTGACCAAATCACAATATTTCTAACGTAAATGGTACAAACTTTAAAAATTCATAATAAATCCTAGAAAATTTAGATTACCATAATTCAAATAGCTATCTATCTGAATCCTAGAATGTTGATTTTCCAACAAAAATAATTTTTCCAACATCCGCCCATTGAAAACTATTGAAATCAAACAGTAACAATAGTGATGTAAATGATATTTTTAAAATAAAAAAATACTGAGATATTAAATATTTTTTGACTGAAGTTTCTTCAGATTTGTATAATTTGTTTTAATTTATTTGAAGTATTTATATGGAGGAAAAGAGGAAGACTAAGGAAATAAAAGGGGTATATATATATATATATATGTGTGTGTGTGTGTGTGTGTATACATTATTTTGTATTTGTGTGCAAATGTATGTATATTTTGTATTAAGGAAAATGTAGGGGTCAATTAAGTATTTTGAAACCTCAATTGGGGGTCAAAACAAATATAAGCTATTAAAAATTGAATTAACATATAATAACTTATACATATATATATATATATATTGACCCCACTAGGCTAAGGGTGGAGCCGCCCTTGATCATAATGTCACAAAGGATACGGATTAGTATCCTATCATGATATAAAAGTTCGATACATTTTGAAACTTGTTGTTTTTAAAGATTTGTAGTGATACTATCTCTAAAAAGTGATTGTTATGTTTTGGGAGACGATGACTAGAAACCATAAGTATTATAAAGCGCGGAATCGTCTTAAAGATAGAGTCTTTCGTTTCGACCTACATCCATCTTGTTTCACCAATTTAAAAGTTGCTCATCAAAATAACTAAATGAAAACAAAAAATCCAATTTATGATAATTTTCTCTTGAAATTTTGCATTTTAATATGTTTTCGTCAGCAGAACTACTAATCTAATTACAATATTATAAATTACAAAATTTATTTTATTAGCAAACTTTGGTCTTATTAGAGCTGCATTGGTACTTCATTACACCTTATCATTCTCAAAAAATATGACATAATTATTTCCTAAACAGGTAAAAACATGTAATTAATTTTTTTCAGGATCAAGTGAAATCTTGTTCATATTAATTCCAAAACGAATTCATTGCTCTCTTTTTATTGTCCTTTTATTTTATTTCATGAAGAATTTTTCTTTTAAGAAAAATAAGAAAAATAATAAGGTGAGATACTGAGATTCCACTTCGTCTCTGGTGAAGCTTTCTGTCAACCACTCTCTCTGGGCATTCTTTCTTGGCCTTCTCATACAAAAGCTCACGTAAACAGTCTTCCAAATTCCAACCCCTAATAGAAGACAGAGCAATCAAGAAAGAGCTGCACACCTAAAGTCAAAATTGGGTATTACTTCTTTTTCAACCACGTTTCTGTTTATTTCCTTGTTAAAGAATTCATTTTTATCAAAAAAAATACTTCGAATTCCAGAGGCCCATATGAAAAAAAGAGGTAAATTTTGAATTTTTAGCTTCCTGGGCATGTTTGTTTTTCAGAAATTATTGTTGGGTTTTGGTTTATGTTTTCTGATTTTTTGTGGGATCAAAGGGATTGCTTGAGAAACGAGCTGAATTTAAATTAAGCTTTTTTTATTATTATAATTATTAAGGAAGATATTATTGTGATTAAATTGGTGTCTGTTGAATGAGATCTAACGGTTTTGTGTATTACAAAATCTTGATTCTTTAAGTGTTATATAATCTTCAGAGTTGCTGTTCTCAGTTGTAGAATCTTACAAAAGATGCTAGAAGTAGAACACGATGATTTTTAATTTTTTTGTTTTTTTAAATCAGTGTGATTTATTAAAATATGAAACTAGGTGAAACGTGAACTTCTACAATAATTCCATGGCGGTAGGGCTTGAATAGTTGACTGTTTGACTTCAGACCGTAAATGGAATTCTCTTACCAATGAATGCTTGGATTGGACCAGTCTATGAACTATGCAACTTTGAACCTAGATATTAGCTTACGACCACCTCAAAGTGATATGTAATAAGTGAATTTTCTTGCCGATGTGCTTTTGTCCTACAGGCATGGAGGAGATCTCGTAACCAAAAAGGTTATGAGTTCAATTCTCATTGGTGTTGTGGACTTTTTTTCTACAGTGTGGTAGCTCGGACTCTACTGTATAGTAACTTCAGGGTTTTTTCTTTTGCTGGTTAATGTACTTGATCTTTGACTTTATTGAAGTATTTATTTTGATTTATTCATTGAATGTAATCATTTCTCTCCGAAAATTGAATTTTCTTGATTCAATGTTTCTCAATTAACTTTAGCATCACTTTTTGTCCTTGTCCCATAATACTGATCTTTGAGAAAATAACATATAGTTTTATTAAAATTTAATTGGATTTAGATTACAACTGGTTAGTTTTGTGGTTCTATATATATGGTAATACGATGAATTGTTTGGCTGAGATATTCAAATTTAAACTAATATAAGCATTTAAACTTAGCATAACCATTGGAGGTATGCTCATTCAACCCTATGGTCTGGTTTATAATTTTTCAAAAACTATCATCCTAAGAAAGGTTGCGTTCAATACTTATTTTTGCAGATTTGTTGCCTATAGTTTGGATCAATTTCGGTGACCCTTTTTCGCTTTGAAACTTTCATCTTGGAGATAGTGGAGTGCCAAAATGGGCGATGCCAGTCCTATGACAGATACTTCTACTGATGCTGACACGGAAGATAAGAAATTGAGGGTAATGTCCAACATGCTTTCACTATACGATATGATTACTTTTTTTTTCCCCATTTTCTTGACATATGTGCTATCGTTTTTCCACGTATTATAACACTTATACAATACGCAGAAACTTGTTGTTTCGGATGTATAAATACAATCACATGTATTTTGAGTGATACATCTATTAGTACATTTTTTTCATGCATTCATAAGTGCCCGGTACTTTCCTTTTTGAGCAATATATAGCTTTTGTGGTTGGTTATGACATATTAAATTAATCTATTACATTTGTTTTTTCCGCAGTTTCAAAACAATCAATTGCCAAATTTAATTGCTTCCGATGGCAGTGATAAGTCCAGAGATCAAAAGGTTTTTGCACTCTTAATTGCATTTATGTGCTGTGTTTTTATTTAATATAAGTGTATGATCTCAACTACTTCCTGCAGACTCTGCGCAGGCTTGCTCAGAATCGTGAAGCTGCAAGAAAAAGCCGCTTGAGAAAAAAAGTAGGTCTTTCATTGTATGCATCTTTTACCCATTGTTTTGCTTCGAATGCTTGTTCACTTTCTGCTAATTTAAGGATTTAGTCAACAAGCATAAGTTGTTTTCAAGACAAATCATTGTGAAATTTTTACTTTGAAAAGCTGGTCTTACTTCAGTGGCAGGATCTGCTAGTTATATCTTTCTCTCGATGAACATGGTTTTTTTGCTTTTGTATAAATGATGAATGTTGAAAGCTTGTGATTCTTCGTAACTGCTGTTTTGCTACGATTTATGTTTTTCAGCAATAAGAATGTCTTAAAATTGTTTGTTCCCTTTCTTGTATTGTCGTGTAGGCTTATGTTCAACAGCTAGAAAGCAGCAGAATGAAATTGACACAACTGGAGCAAGAACTCCAACGAGCACGGCAGCAGGTTCTATCCTACGTTCTTACCATACGTTTTTTCTGAAAAACTCCTGTTAAATTCTTTATTCTATTCCAATTTAGTGAATGCTGTTTTCTTTGCTTAAGGGGATATTTATTTCAAGTTCTGGAGATCATACTCAATCAGTAGGTGGAAATGGTATGATTATCTTGGCTCTCTAATTCCGATCCTCATATATGAGGTTCTTCTCGGAAAAGTGCACGGGATGATGCCCCACTTCATCATAGCATCAGCTTGAGCACTTTCCGAGTCAGCTCAATTCGTTTGTATCTTTACTTCCCATCAGAACTTCTAATACTTTGTCAATTTGCATATTTTCCCATAAATTCGAGTTTTTCTTCGCCAACTTGAAACTCAGTCCCCGTCTTATAAAAAATTTTGTTTTCAGCGACTTTTGAGTTCCATGAAAATATGCACTGGTAAATCCCGTATTTCTAGGTGCCTTGGCCTTTGATGTTGAATATGCACGGTGGTTAGAGGATCACAACCGTCGGATTAATGAGCTCAGAGGTGCCGTCAACTCACATGCGGGTGATGCTGAACTCCGCATAATCATAGAGGGCATTATGGCACAATACGATGACATTTTTAAGATAAAAGGGGATGCTGCGAAGACCGATGTCTTTCACATTTTATCAGGCATGTGGACGACGCCTGCTGAAAGGTGCTTCCTCTGGCTTGGTGGATTTCGTTCGTCTGAAATTCTTAAGGTAATTCACATCTATTATTTCAAAGGTACTTTTTTTCTTTTCTCCATTTTTTTTTTTGTTTTCCATTTCATTCACTACTTGATCTATGACATTTTGGTACATACAAACTCCATAGAGAGGGAAAAGACAATGTATTTGACACTTCATCTCATAGTTAGCAAAAGCGCGAAGTAGACAAATAGACCTTCAATCCATGACAAATTCACGGATGGGATAAGAAGAGAATTAGCTTGATACTAGATACCGTATTTGTTAGCCCTTTAATTTTTATATTTTCTTGGTAAAACGACTTGATTTTCTATGCTAGGAAGCTAAAATGAGCGAAAGAACAAGTTTGTAATTTTGAAACACGACTGATATGATTGTTTGATTCCGGATTCTGGTTCCATGTGATAGATATATTGTTTACAGCTGGTTACCGAAAAAACCCTTATACACAAAACCACCTCAATCTTTTGAATTACAAATAGCCCCTTGATGTTTGCTTCCGTCTTACAGAAGTGACCAGTCCTTAGTTGCTGAGAGTTACCTTAGTCACAATATGGTATTCATACTTTCCAAAAAGAGAGGATTTCTTTTTCTTTTTTGGGAAACGGGCCAAACTCAGGAGGGAATTGATAATTAACCATATTGTTTATAACTTTTCTTTCAAGCATATGACATCCTTTCTTTTCGTTTCCGGCTATAACATTGGCTAAATTTGATTTTTACAATTTAACATTTTCCTGATTGCAGCTTCTGATAAATCAGTTAGAGCCATTGACCGAGCAGCAGTTGTTGGCCATCAACAACTTGCAGCAGTCATCTCAACAGGCTGAAGATGCCCTCTCACAGGGAATGGAAGCACTGCAGCAATCCTTGGCCGAGACATTAGCCGGTTCTCTGTCCCCGTCGAGTTCTTCTGGTAACGTCGCCAACTACATGGGTCAAATGGCAATGGCTATGGGAAAGTTGGGAACTCTCGAGGGCTTCATCCATCAGGTTATCTTATGCAGCTTGATTTATGTCTACCTCTGTGTGTGTGTTATTATGAGCCTTTGAACCTGAAGCGAGGCATCATCATAGTTTTAAAAGAACTAACATAGTTTTAAAAGGACTAACATGTTGATGCTTGATTTTCGGGGTCCCGGAGGAACTTGGAGGGTGATTAGTTAAACTTATCTCAAACATTTAACATATTTTTGGAGTTTATAAGATGTTAAATGTTATTTTTAGAAAAAAGTTATTGACGTATTTTGAACAAAATAAGATCGTGGAGCTTATAAAATAGTCAGTAATAAAAAGTACGTTAAGATCTAACTCTTTGCTATTTTTACATGTTATAAATTAGTCAGTAATAAAAAGTACGTTAAGATCTAACTCTTTGCTATTTTTACATGTTAAAGTTAGAACTCTTTGCTATTTTTACAAAAGCTTATAACATCCCGACATCTTATTTCGGGAGTTATAAGTTCTTCTTTAGGAACATTATCAAATACTTGACAAGATAAGTTGTCACACGTGTTATAACATGTTTTGAAGAGCTTATAGGCTTATCCAAACACCCTCTTGCTCCAACATGACCCACTATTGCAAGGTACTAACGCTCACTTGATGGTGTTTGACGTTGTTTTACACGTTTTACATTCAAAATAGGATCGTCCTTCTTCGTGGTTATAGCATAGGCGAATAACTCACCTAACATAAACGAGTAATGAACTCAAGACGCAATGGTCTACTAAACGAACTTGCTTTTGTATTCTCATGTATGATGATGGATGTGAATAGAAAACCTCTACCAATATAACTTTATGTGATATGCTTACAGGCGGATAATTTGCGGCAACAAACTCTCCAACAAATGCACCGTATATTAACAACTCGACAATCAGCTCGTGCCCTTCTTGCTATTAGTGACTACTTCTCTCGGCTTCGGGCCCTTAGCTCTCTTTGGCTTGCTCGCCCACGGGAATAATCTCTCTTTAAGTATATTATTGCTGTTGACTATTAGAGTTCCGTGGCTGCATTTTGAAATGTCACTCTCCTGTTGTATAATTTGTAATCTTACTTCTTTTATTTTTCATTTTTTGGTATTTCAGTTAGTTGTAAGAGATTGTTTGACAGAATAGTTTAGTCTAAAAATACAAAAATTTGATGGCCAGACTGGGTTTGCACTGCAGGTTACGAGTTAAGTACTATTTCCATGGTAACAACTCCTTTGAGATATGTGTTTTTCAGGGTGGAATAGAGTTCAAATGAATGCGTGGCCATTGTGATAAATGACAATTCTTGAAAAAGTGTTACATCCCATGTATTATTCTTCACTATTTGATGTTCGTATACACAATTATTCATACATAAACAAACATTTTAATTTGGAAGTTATAATCCAAATTTGGTACTTCACCCTTTAAATTCATAGGATTCGGCATATTACATTGAGAAAAAAAAAAAAAAAAAGT
>JACFYI010002893.1:239682-265872 GCA_014898755.1 Handroanthus guayacan
CATAGGTATTGAGGTAAGGAATACCTTTCTTCCCAAACTGAACTGATCGGACTTTGCATAGATTAAACTTAGCCTCCTCATCTCGGACAGAGTGCAGCCTAAACCGGCCCTTGGTGTCATACAGAAGACGAAAATTCTCATTGGTCTTTGGGATAGAGACAACATCCATGAATCCAGCAGGATAGGTCTTATCTGTCCTAACCTTCCCATCAACAAGAACATGGCGTTGCATCAAGATGGAAATGACCTCACGGTAAGTTAAAGCATACTTGAGCCTGCTTCGCAGAATCAGAATCAAGGGCAAACACTCTCTGGATTTGTGGGGTCCAGATGATGGTTTGGGTGCAAAAGCACCACCAAGTTTGTCCAACATCCAGTGCTTGGGGGCATTGAGCCTCTTCAAGTGTTTCTTCAAACCTCTAGCCTGTAATTCAATAGAGAATAGAAAACAGGAAGTCATTTAACATGACAACTATTGTGCAGCAAACAAAGATAATTCACGATTTCTTTCTTTCTGAATTACTGGAAAATTCATTATTTCACTTGAAAAACAAATCCAGATTGACAACCTTTCCGAGAAAAATCCTACACTCCTACTCAAAATATTAAAAGCATGTAATTATTGTTATCATAAACTCAACGGCAGCCCAGTTTTTCCCTGCCCATCTCCATCAGATCACCGCAGGAGGAATGCTCGTAGTGTATAAGAACATTCGACTAATTACATACAACCGAAGTAACAAATACATCATAGTTACACATTCAACAGGCTCCTGCTAGTCTCATTGCCATGTCCAAATTATTCCATTCACACTCACCCATGCATTCCCTTAGATTTTGCTTTAAAATCATAACCACCAGTATCATTGAGAAAAAACACACGAACACATTATGAATAAAAAAAGCAAAAAAATAGCAACATCAATTCTTAAGCAGCAATATCATAACACTGGAAATCAAATACCACTTAAATCAACTACATAAACCTAAACCCCAAAGCACCATTTCAAAACTACAACAAATTATTTTAAAATGCGATCGGTTAATGAAGAATCACGCTAAAACATCGTCACTGATTGATGAAACACTAACCATCTTGGTGGTGGATGTTAGAACCTCCGGCTGCGCCTCCCTCTCTCCCTCTCTCTTTCCCTCTCTCTCACAAGTGTATTCAAGCTGCGGAGGAGGAAATGTTAAACCCTAGCTCCAAATTTATAGTAGGGTACTTCAGGAAACTCAGATATTAGGTCAATGCTTGGTTTGGGCCATTCCTTCCCCTGATGGGCTGGGCTAGTTACCTGACCCGCCAGGCCCATCAAATATTTTTTAGTCCAATCGGTGTATGTCCGCGGTTTGGCTATCAATTGGGCGGATTATTTTAATCTGATCTGTGTAAGCTTATGATCTTTAATCGATTAACATTTTTTTTTTTTTATGGGTAATCGATTAACATATTTGATCATAATATGTATAGTTTGAAATAAATGAATTGAATATAAATTAAACAATTCAATCTGTGAAAGGTTTGAATCCAAATATTAACAATTTTTTTTTTGTTAGAATAACAATATTTTATATATAATATTAATAAAATTCCTTAAATACAATCTAATACTAGTATGTTCCTAGTTTATTCATGCATTAAGGTAATTATAATTAAAAATATAATTTATATATATATATATCATTTATTTTATACAAAGTGAGTTCAATATACGATATATTTAACATATATATATATATATAGTATATAATTGAAGATTTTTTGCCGTCAAATCACAGTGCATTATTGATATTAATGCAAATAATGAAAAATTTATATTTGCCATAATACTTGGCAACACACTTATACAAATAAAATAACTTTTACTTAAGTAAACAAAATTAAAAGGTAAAAACACACTTATAATGTAAGTTTTCTTTTTTATATGGCATATTCTCCCGTTACACCACTGATAGAAAGTTTTCCTTATGTAATTGTTTTTTTAATTGTTTTTAGTTCTTTTAAATATTTATTTCATTGCTGTATTCTTCATATTTTTCAATTTTCCATTTATCAGGGATGTACAGATACATAATTGAAATAAGGCCCCATTGGTGGTAAAAAGGTAAAATTTTTAAGTATGCATGGAAAGAACAAAAACAGGGACTAACTACAATTATCTAAAGCCTTAGGGGGCAAATATGAATATTCAACTTTTCTACAAACTTCGATTGAAGAGTTGATCTGACCGCCACCATATCTTATGATTAGAATTCTCTATTTTAAAATGATGTTTTATATTCTATTTTTTGTATTAGATATATGTTAAGTGTATTAAATCTTTTTTATTTTTTTTATAAGAATATAGGGTTAATAGATACTATATACTTGATAGACATCCGATAATGAAATAAGAGATGAAAGATAAATTAAAATAGAGGATCCTAAGTGTGCGTCTTAGCCCATCACCCATGAATGATTTGCCACGCATTTTGTGCTTATTCGATAATAAAGCATCTGTGCTAGATGAGCTCTTATTCCCTGTTTGGATGCATATCATCTACTCCTTCACATTATCAGTGGCGAATCTACGTATTGTCAAGTGGGGTCAATTGACTTCACTTGGACTCACAATACTTTTTTTTCTCTATGTAAGTTAAAGATAAATATTGGTTAAATATAATATTTGAGACCCCTTTAACACAATTTTTGGGTTAGTTGAATTAGTGGGAGTGTTTAAGATCAATTGAGAGGCTCACGGTTCGAATTTCACGCTCTACAAAATTAGCCTTTTATGGTCTTTTTATCTTTTTTTCGTTTTTTTTTCTTTTTAATAAAGTAATTTTTTGATTTTGATTTGACTTGAGTACATAAAGCAAGGTTTATGGTCTTCTTTTCTTTTTTATAAAATTCTTTCTTTGGTTCTAATTTGACTTGACTCAAAAGTGCACTAGCCTTTTATGGTCTTTTTATTTTTTTCCCCTTTTTTCTAATAAAATTCTTTTTTGGTTTTGATTTGACTTGAGTACGTAAAGCAATGTTTATGGTCTTCTTTTCTTTTTTATAAAATTCTTTTCTAGTTTAATTTGACTTGACTAAAAGGGTGTTTGGCTGAACTTATTTAAAAGGGTGTTAAAGCTTTTGAATAAAATAAGATATTTTAACTTATAAAATGTTAGCAATGGATATGGTAATGTTGTAATTAAAATAGTTAAAAATAAAGATGAATATTAAGATCTTAAAAATAAATTGAGAGCTCTTTAATTTTCTAAAAAGAATCTATAAACTCTTAACATCTTATTTTTGGAGCTAATAAGATCTTTTTTGAAATATTTTATCAAATACATTTTAACATCTTATAAGCTCTTAAACATCTTATAAGATATTTCTAAGCGCTTATAAACTCATCCAAACACCCTTTAAAGGTGCACTAGTCTTTTATGGTCTTTTTTATTTTTTTCCCCCTTTTTTTAAATAAAATTCTTTTTTGGTTTTGATTTAACTTGAGTACGTAAAACAAGGTTTATGGTCTTCTTTTATTTTTTATAAAATTCATTTTTGGTTTTGATTTGATTTGACTTGACTAAAGAAGCAATGCACCGTGACCGTGACTCCTGAATTTTAGCAAGCCTTTTTATTCTTTTTATCATTTCTCAATATCTACAATTTAAAATATAGAAAGTAAAAGAAAATTCAAAAGAATGCAAATTATTTACTTGTCACTTGTTATTTTTAAATTGTTATATTGATTATTATATGGATCTATAAGTTAGGATTTCTAATCAATGAAAATTAGGGGTTCTTGTATATGTATATTTTAATTTGACATTAATTTTTATGTAATGGATGATGTTACATTTGGGGAAAGAAAAAAAAAAGGTTTACGGAGGAGTAAAAGTTATGAATAGTTGTAAATTATGAAGGAGTACTAATCAATTGTGTTAAATCTTATTTTCTCAATGTCCACATGTCATTAGGTAAAGTTTTCACCAGAACTTTTAAGTTTGGAAGTGCAAGATTGATTGGCGAAATTGGATGAATGATGATTTCTTAAGTGAGTGTTTGATAACTTACAAAGAAACAGAGGTATTTATAAGTGTTTCAAATGATAATATTATGATGACGTCTAAAAATATGAAATCTTGTCAAGGATAATTGAATTAATTTATTTTATTCCTTTTACGAAATATTAATATATTTTTTTAAATTAATATTTTGACACAATTTAGTGAAATTCCTGGATATGCCACTGCTGCACTGCACATTATGGCTATAGGTAATAAAACTCAAAAGCTTTTTGTGCTTTCGGACAAAAGGAAGAATATACATACATATATATGTATATATATTGGCTTATAAGTTATTTCCTTCAACCTATAACATAATGCAATTGCAATCTTGACTGCAATATTTTTAGATTTGATAGTTAGGGTACTAATGGACTTTTATTTTACTCATCTAATAGGTAATTGCATATTAACTACTATAGCGTGTTAAAGTATAATGGAGACATATCATAATATATAAAAATAAAATAAAAACAAAACTTCATATGTAATTTATGATTAAGGTGACTGTAATCTCTTGCGTGGAAGGAATTTAACTTTTTTTCTCAAATTTGAGAAGAGGGGAATTTCATTGGAACTATATCTCTAGACATCTATTTCATTATTGGTATATGTTCTTTAGAATTATTGGTATATGTTCTTTTACACAACTAAGGCTTCACAACGGGTAAACATTAACCCCAAAAATGTCCTTTACATTTCCAAAATATAATAGCTATGTTACTCTATTATAGAGAGTAATATATAACATGTCCCCATCTCAAATCAAATTTCGCACTTACTTTTTGGGTGCTTGATGAACATGCTTTATTCCATAAAATTTAATCTTAAATTGTTAAGATTATTAATTATTAGGAGGGTTTTTGTTAAATTTATTTAAAATATTTTATAAGCTTCTACATCTTATAGGATAAGTTTGGAATAAAATAAAATATTAGAGCTTATAAGATGTCAGTAGTAGTAATATTGTAATTAAGATGATTAAAATTGTAGATGTATGTGAATATTATTAAAAAAAAAAAAAAGTTAGGAACATGTTGTCCCCCTCTTTCTAGAAGTGTTTGTAAGATGCAAACATATCAATTTGTGAGCTTGTAAGTAATAAGCTCTTTTTTAAAAAAAAAAAATTACCAAAAATACTTTTTAACATCTTATAACATATTTTTATCAAAAAAATCATCAGATATTTTAAAGAGCTTAGGAGTGACTTAAAAAAAAAAGAGCTTAGGAGTTTATCCAAATGCCCTCTAAATCGATAATACAACACCATAATTTTGAGATTACTTTTTTTTTTCCCCTCAAATGGAATATTATCTTTTTATTTAAAATATTGTCCAATTCTAAATATAACCAAAGAGTGGTGAGGGATTTTCTTGCATTTTTTTTTTCTTTTGATTTTCTCGCAAAAGGTGGCCACAAGATAATTGTAATCCAACAATTGCCCCCATTTTCGAGTATAATATATGTTTTTTTAATTTTGAGCCCATATATTAGCCATAAAAATATACCCATAATATTCTAAACACAAGTCGGCAGGAATTTATTCCCGCTAATTAATTTCCCAAAAAAATAAAATAATAATAATAATAAATATTTCATCAAACATATAAAAACACACACAGGCAACTAAGCACGAACACGCACATACACACACAAACACGCACGACAATTCATCAATCTAATACATACAACCCATTGCCACCATCATTCTGAGCTTACAAATTTCAGCGTTGCGGATTGGATTTTATTCATCAACAATCATAAATTTTAAATTTTGCCCACAAAAAATCTGTATTGATTTTGAATTATCATCTTTATTTCTGCATTAACTTATCCATCAATATATTGCTTGAAGAAATATACGTTTACGTATATATGGACAGGAAAAACAGGAGAATGAACAATGGGAAGGTTTCGAGAATTGGCAGTTATGCAATAGCTTCATCAATTAAAGATCCCACTTGTGTTTCTTGCACAACTTTCAATATTCTAGCTCCTATATATAAAAGACTCAGTCAAGAGGTACGTGTTTCAGAAAATGCTGAGTTCTTGTTAATATGTAGTTCTACATTTTGATAGAAATTGTTTCATTTTTTTTTTTTTGGTTGCATAATTCTAGATTTTTTGTGCTATTCTTACGTTGCTTCTTTGCTTTCCTGAGAGTAAAATTCTGATGGGCTTATTGTAATTTGCATTATGGTGGTAAGGGCAGGATCCCAATTACAGAGAAAGTGATGTTAAAGGTTTTTGGCTGAATAGGAACAAAAGGATTTTGGACTGTTTGTTGTGTGAAAGAGCCTCTATTATCTGCCTTCAGGTTTTGCTCTTTCTCTATTTGATGGTTTTATTTGTTTTTTAAGGATAAGGATGTGATTTCTTGATGATTTTAAGATAAATTGTTTGTGGGCTGTTGCAGGAATTCTGGGTTGGGAATGAAGAGCTTGTGAATATTTATGATAAGAGGCTTGGGGATGCTGGTTATAACATTTTCAAGCTCGCTCGGACAAATAATCGAGGCGATGGTAATTATTTGTCTTGTTGGAGTAGAAATTTTTATGTTTGTCATAATTTTGAGTAGAAGAATTTCTACTTGGAAAAGAATGGATTTTTTTTTTTTTTGGATAAATCGGAAAAGAATGGAATTTGATATCTTGTTGTCTTGCATATATTGCTGGCAAAGTTGATCATCTCATGTTTAATCCGTGTTCTGTGATAAATTTTTCCTTTAATATACTTGGTTTAGGATCACTTCATCGAGAAAGATCATTCGTAAGTAGTATGCATTTGGATCTTTTCTGAAGACATTAGACTTGCAATACTCTGCTATATGATAAGTTGCATGCTATGCTTATTCATTGTTAGCAGTGTGGATTTTGCTTTCTGTTATTAAGTAAAGTTTTTCATTCTTGAATTTTGAAAGGTCTTCTGACTGCTGTGCATAAGGATCACTTTAGGATCATTAACCACAGAGAGTTGCTTTTCAACGATTTCGGAGACCGTGTTGCTCAACTATTGCATGTTGAGCTAATCGAGCCCTTCTCACAATGTCGAAACAACAATACTCACCGAGAAATTCTCATAGTGAACACCCATTTACTGTTTCCACATGATTCAACATTGTGCTTGGAGCGACTGCGTCAGGTATGTCAAAACTCAGTACATGAATCACATGCTTCTAGGTCAACTATTGGCATTATTAGACCATTTTTATTGGCCATGTTGTAATTTGTTTGATAGGTCTACAAAGTAGTGCATTATGTGGAGTCATATCAGCAAGAAAACAAACTCAGTCCGTTACCTATCTTACTTTGCGGGTATGTCTTTTAGCCTTTGTGAGCAGTTTGTCATGGAATTGTTCAATTAGCGATGTACAGTGTTTCTTTAGCTCCTTTAACTGCCCCTTGCAGCTTGGCTAAGTCAGTGTCTCTCAGGTTATTCTTTGTGAAGAAGGTGGTTTATAAATGATTAAAATAAAGAAAGTGTCAAACGAGTAAGGAGTTAACAAGAGAGCTCTTCAAAGAATCTTTTTGAGTCAAACTTCAATTCTGAACTTTCTTGGTTACAAATGAGTGCCTCTCCCTATTTATGTTGAACACTAAATGATGCATTGTTAAGGGAAGAAGTTTTTGATACGTTGCATTCTAATACGAGATGATACTTAAGTAACTGGCATGTCTCTTTAACTTATACAGTGACTGGAACGGTAGCAAGAGCGGTCATGTTTACAGGTTTCTTAGGTCTCAGGGATTTGTCTCATCATATGATGCTGCTCATCTATATACTGATGCAGATGCTCACAAGGTAATTTAAGTTTTCAATCCTTTTCGCCACTATTTTTCTTTATGTAATTCTTTTTTTGATGCCATGTTCTTTCATTCAGTGGGTGAGCCATCGTAATCATCATGGGAATATTTGTGGTGTGGATTTTATATGGCTTCTTAATCCTAATAGATATCGGAAATTACTCAAAACAAGCTGGAGCGAAGCTCTGTCTGGAATGCTCAAGGTATGAGATATGTGAGCGTTAAATTTTCTGGTCCTAGAAAAATTTAAACATCTGTGATACATTGCCGACTAGTTACTTAGATTATTTACACATGTTTTTGCATTTTCGTTCTGATAAATGTCAGTGCCTTGATTTTGCTCGTAGACAGTATCAAGCAGGGTTGCAAATGAACCGAGCCAGCTCGAAAAATGTTCAATCTATCTCGAGCCTGGCTCATATAGGTTTCTAGTCGAGCCTGACGCAAATAATTATTGTTCATAGATGCATGTGCTCTTTCTTTCTTTCTTTTTTTTTTCCTTTTTTCTTTTTAATATATAATCAGAAATGATTAAAATATTTGTAAAATCATTAAGCTTTTCAAGCTCGAACATTGAAACAATCCAGCTCGAACTCGAGCCTATAGTTTGAATACAAATTCGAATCAAGCAAACTAAGTCAAGCCTATTTGGTGTCCATTTTCCTCAGCTTGAGAGCCTGATTCTCAAGAAAGTAGTCAAGTCTTGGCTCATTTGCATCCCCAGTACCAACAGCTATGAATTTAGGCTTTGATCTTGGTATTCATTTAACTTTCTAGATATTTGACATTGTCTGTTCTGGGATCTGCAATATAGGCGTCTTGACTCTGATTGTCCTATTTTAACTCATGTTTTGATACGCGTTTATTGACACTCGGAAGATGGAGTTGATGTTCCACATTTTGTAATATAGCCTTGGATGCAAGTTCCATTATGCTAATAAAATCCTATGACCAAGAATTTTGCGAACTATGCAAGTTAGCATATAGAGTAATTTCAAATGGCTTTGTGTGTGGCGTGTGTGTGTGTGTGATCAGTTTGTTTGACTGTCTTGATAACGTGTTACTTGTTTTTAATGTAAAACACATTTGTATTTCTCTTCAGCATCAACTTAAGAGAGTCTCACTCACAGAGGATGATGCATTTGGGTTTCTAAAGGTGGATAGCGATGGCCATTACATCACCTACTTTAGTTTCTGTGCAGCACTGCAGCAGGTATGCAGCACTTCTACTTAGTCGGTTTTCTTCATTTTATATTTCGTAGAATATTACATGTAATGTTCAGAAAACATAAGTACATACTACTTCATGTTGTCTCTCCCTCAGCTTAATTTGAGTGGTCATTGTCACGGACTGCGTAGTGAAGAGATAAAGGAACTTTGGGAGCATGCAGATGTAGATGGAAATGGAGTTCTTGACTATGAAGAATTTAAGGTGCTTGTAACAATTTCAGAAAAGTGCTTTTCAGATTTTAACTTAATTTAGCTGCTTTGGAGTCTCTGGAAGTAGTGCTTTTGCTATTAATTTGCTAAAGCTAAGCAGGGAAGAAAAAATCTAAAACTTAAAAGCAACCATCATCCAACTTCTACAACTCTTTTGTTAACTTCTATTTTCGAACACCCTCAGCTTTTACCAAGGGATCTCTACTACTTTTTATATAACTTTTTACTTTTCTAAGAAGCAAAAGCCATTGCAAAAACCCCCTTATTCGCCATCTTGTTAAGTTCCGGAACAAAATTCAAACTTTTAATAATGTCTACACAATTTTCTCTTTTCATTGCATTATATTCTTTGCCGTGTAGTTGTCACACCAAGAAAATTTTCATTTCATAACCTATTAGAGAGCCGTTCTCTGTTAGTCATATAGTCTGGAAATACTTTCACATTTTCACTAGGGTCACTAGATAATAATTAGCAGGCTTTGTGTTTGAATTGAAACCCTTAATATAAAATTTTTTCTTTTCTGTTCTTTTCTGAGTGGCGTGTATTGATACTTAGTAAAGAAAATATATAATTTAAAACATAGCTATATGAAATCGGATTTTCTAAACTTCAGTGAGTTGATTACTCTCCACTCCTCAACATATATCTCTGCCACTTATCTCTATTCAATTGGGAGAAGGTCAACCAAATTTGCGGTTAAGTATGTTTGTTCTTGATTGTGGTGACATTACAGCAACAAATATGGAACGCATGCTCGGAGCAAGGAGACGAAGAGGTCTTGGATGACGTTACCAACAGCACAGAACAAACGATAGGATTCAGTGTCAAGAACGCAGTTCTCTTTCCTACGGAAGTAGAGAAAGGAATGTGGCCCGAAGATTACTCTCTTTCTGATCATGCCCGACTCACTGTGGTCTTTTCACCAGTTAGAATGCCATGCTCTCGATTGCCATCATCATAAGTTGTACATAGGGATGCAAATGAGCCGATGTGAGCCGTGATAGTTTTCTTGGTACCTCAAGGAGCTTAGGAAAATAGGCTAGAGCTGAACACTTTTTGCCAGCTCACAAGCCAACTCAATTCATTTGCATCCCTAGTTGTACATCGAACTCAACAAAGATTCATGATAATGACAAGAAAAGAAAGGGTTGATATGCAGCAACATGCACTTATGATGAAACAAGAAGATGAGTGATTTGGGCTTCTGCAGACTCGGAGGCTGGACCTGGCTGCCATGAAGGTGTGATAAAATTGACTGAGAACAAGTATCACTCCAACCATCTGTTCAATGCCATGTAGACATGCTCTTCTAAGGATTCTGATTTTCATAGGGTTGATATATGTGGGATGATGGGAAAGTAAGAAATGGGCATACACTGGCTGAGCTGAATGTCGACTTTGGACGAGGCAAAAAGGCATTATCCGTCCTTCCGATTGTCATCTTTGTTGTAGATGCCAAAAAGGTACTCATCGCGGTGAGTCTCATAATGGTGCCAGTTAGTGTGTGGTGGCAGTTGAAATTGTGTAACTAAGAAAGAAGGTACCCTTTGTGTGTAGGAAATCAGGAAAGGAGCATTTAGGTAAATGCCATTGTATTGTACTATCATTGTAAAACAGTTATCATTTTCAGGCAGTTTGAAAAAGAATGGGAAAAAAGCTGATGGGGTGAGAGAGGCTCGAACTCTCGACCTCAGGATAACTCAGTGAAGCTATGAGACCTCCGCGCTAGCCAACTGCGCCACCACCCCTTTTTTTGGTGGGTTAGGTTTAAACCCAGCAAATATAATAAATGTGAAAAAGGAAAAAAAACACTATGTCACACATGTTGGCTTAAATTTTATTTGAAGATCCTACAAAATTACCGAAGCCCTTTAGGGTGAATTAATGTCAATCTTCCCTTTAAACTCCCCTTGAAGTAGAGGTTGGGAGTTCAATCCTTATTTGCAAAGTAGAAAAAAGAAAAGATCCGAAGATCCAACAAAGGTTTTATATTTAATTAAAGGATTTTAATCAATGTCTTCATTTTATATATTACTTTCATTCGAGGGTTAAATTGATAATTTATCAATTAAAGATATCCTGACATTAGTAAGCAATGAGGCCGATAATAAAGCTAGAGTCACTAAAGGTAGAAAGTAAAATTTTTGTGATAATTAAATGTTTTAAGTTGAAGAAAACTTGTTCATTTGGGATAGCAAAAGTATGTATTTTTATCTCTTATTAGTTACAAGTATTTATAGGACGATATTGGTAACACATATCCATCCTGGCATATTGAGATAAATCGACCACAACTCTTCAGGCTTGCGTAGTTGCAAGAATTACACTATTTTGAGTACTTGTGCTTCTGATCATTCCTTTCCTCCTTTCTCAATGGAATAACTTGGAATAGGAAAGAAAATAGAAATTGGATAGATTAGGACCAAAATTAGGAAGATCAAGCCCTATAGGTGTTCATGCAATTAATTTCTAAGATGACTTTCGGTTTTCTCCCTTTTATTAGTCATTAGATTTTAGCAAAATACTGCAATATTCACTTATGAAAGTTTGGTATTTTGGCTTCTTTTAAAGAGGAAACTCATCTTCCCACATCACACTTGCCACTTTCTGTAAAGAATTACACCTTTAAGGGAGATTGCACCTTGCCCCATTTGTGGACAACTTCACACCATCATATGGCTCTAATTAATTCTATTGATAATACCTTCACAAAATATGAGTTTGTCCAATTAGAGCTCAACCACATTTTCAAAGTTCGTTACATAATTATGTTAAATATACACCAGACATTCGTCCATAATACGAATTCAAAACTAGATAAAATGATATGAGACACGAGTTTAAAAGGTTGGTTACTTTGAATCTTTCCTATATCTTAACTTTCCATCTTATAAATTAAAGGTTGAACGTGTTTTTTCTTGTGAAATACTCATGAGACAAGAAAATACATGGAGATCCATGCTTCATGAGTTCAATGTACTCAAATATCCATAGAACTTGGCATAAAGAATTCCTTTTCCCATTTCTACAATGCAATTTCTCTTTGTCTCCCAAGCTATATTATATTTTAATAAGTTTATTAATTATATGAGTCAAAGATTCTAAGAAAAAGACTTCCTTGGACTAGATTTGAAGTCTAAATTCCAACTCACTGAAACCCTTTGATTTCTAGGGACACATTCAACATGTACAATATTGTCTAAAGTTCAAAATCCAGCTAGAAAGCAAACCATTAATTATGTAATAAATAATATAGTTTTTTTCCCTAGAAAGACACTTTCTTGCCCTTCATTTTTATTTTATTTTATTATTATTTTTACATTTCAGTAAAGGCTTAACTAAGAGCAATATTACAATATACCAAAATCTTTTACATTTTCAACTCTTATATGAAATAATTTCATACTAAATTAAAATAGATAAAAAATTATATCGATATTCAGAAAATATAATCAATCAATTCAATAATGCATTTAATTTAATATACACCATTGATTGAATCTAATGAAAGTATCCCTTAACAACCAACCACCCCCTCACAAAAAAATAAAAATAAATAAATCAATCAATAAGAACATCTTTCGGTTAATGATTAATGATTAATACCCTAAATCTTGGAAGAAAATCATGTTCTTGGAATAAAAAGTTGATCAAGATGGGTGGTTTAGCATTTGATTACTTTCTTTGCAACAAAGTAATCTTTGCAACAAACACAAAGCAAAATATATTGTCTGTCTCTTCCAATCCTATTCTTTCAAGAATCTCTTTATCAAATTAGGATTCCTAATACAATAATTTATTCTTGATTCAAACTAACTTTACACTAATAAAAAAAAATGATATTAACCAATCCAACTAGCAACATAAAATAACTGAATTTTGGCAACTAACTAAAAAATTAACAACAGTGATGAAAGTAGTAGCCAGTAACCTAAAATTAATAGTTGTGATGGAAGCGGTAGCCAGTGATTTAAAATTAAAAGGATGAAAATATTATTTATCGTTGTTTACGTCAAGGTGAAAATATTCACTACTGTTATACACCATGGTGGATTTTTCATAACCCTAAGAGGGTATTTGCAACAATCTCCAAGAAGCACTTTTTAGCTTTTAGCTTTAGTTAAATTGTTTTGTAGTGTTTTAAAAAATTGTTTTTGCTTCTGATTCTCTAAAATTAACTAGAAAAAACTATACTTAAAAGCTTCCCACATCCAACTGCTTCAGCTTCTTGGTACTTTTAATTTTAATTTTCTGTCATTCTCAATTTTTATTAAAGCTTTCTCTACAATTTTTTTCGACAACTTTTCGCTTATCCAAAAAGTAGATACCTTTGTAGACACTTTACATTATGCATCATTGATGTGGTACAAATGTAATAAATGATTTTTCATCACATTTAATTTCTATTAATTTCAGTTTTTAATGATAATTGTTCAAACTTTTCGCAGCATAGTATATCTAAAAATTTGTCCTAATTGTGTGCAGTTCTTTGGAGGTGGAGTTTGTTGCTCTTTGTCCCATGCTGACTCATTTCCACGTGAAAACACACAAAGGACTAAAGCTGTCAACATTAAATATTGTACAATATTGTTGGAACTTTATTAATTGTGATCTTCAAACTTTATTAATTGTGATGGGAAAGGTTTTCCAACACAGACTAAGTTACTAATTGAACCATGAAAGATCACTTTTCAAGTTTTTCCCGTAATATAATTAAGGTTGTTTGGTTTGGATATGAAATGGAAAGAGATGGGGCACCACATCATCCTTTGATTCCTTTCACTCGTTGTTTGGTAATGTAAAGTGATGGATATGTGATATCAAATGTGGGGAACCCAAATCTTTACTCCATTTAGGTATATGCAATAGCTCTGTTATTTCCCGCAAAATTAGGGGACTGACAATAATGATGAGTCTATTGCGTCTGATACGTTTCAAATTTTATTTAATATACATGACAAGGAAAATTACTATATTGAGATGAGTTTGCAATTGATTATTTGAGAAAGGCTTGAATTATGACGATCTATGTAACTGTACGTCGTAGGTTAACTTTACGTGAGAATTTTTTTTTTTTTTTTTTTTTGAGAGAATCTAGCACCTAAAATACTGAAAGTCGTTAGATTTGTTGGAGGTTACGTAACTTACTTTGATAATCCTTTGGCGCTCGCCAAATTGATTGAGGAAGTTGACTTAAAATTGCTACATTCCATGCCTAATCTCAAGGTAGTTACAAATGTTGCTCTTTTTTCAATCTGGACCACTCAATTTTTTCTAATAAATTGACTGGATTTTGAATTACTTGATCAGGTCCATCACGTCTAACAAATTAACTTAGTCCAAACGATATTTTACAAACCCTCTAATTCTTTGATTTACATATTGCGCCTAGAGGGTATGTATCATCAAATTTTATATACCTGCCATTTTATATATATATATTCTCGATCTTTGATTTGTTTATTTTTCAAAAAAAAAAAAAAAATCTAAATAAATTACACAAAGAGTTCACTACAAAATAATTGAATTTTGGCAACCAAAAAATTAATAGTTGTAGAGGAAGCCGTAGTCAATAACCTAAAATTAAAAGTTGTGGTGGAAACGGTAGCCAATAATTCAAAAAGTCGAGATGAAAAATAATTTACTGTGACTTATACTATGTTAAAAACATCCACAATAACTATATGCTATAGTGAATTTTCGCTCCTCTTACTGAAAGTCTAAAACTACAGATTATTGCCGTAGTGAAGTTGTAGTGAATGACTTTCTACCACTATTATTCTCTATTAACTTCAATTTTCAACTGTGACAATTACTCAAACTTTTTATAGTGATTCTATCCAATGAAATAATTTTGCAAGAATGAATTTTTGTTATATATTTCAAGCTCAACATGTCACAACATTTGAGATAAAACCTTGATAAAAATAAATATGATCCTACTAGGTTTCTAAATTCTGGTCTTATATATGCATTGAAGGAAGCAATTGAAAGCAATTTTCAGTCCAAGAACGATATAAGAGAGATGAAACAGCCCATGTGATACCAAACTATTTTTATTATCATTTTAGGATGGTAATTACACGAAAATTGATAATTAATTTTGATCTGATATTGTTCAATTTCAAAGGAAAAAAGGTACAGATAACAGGATTCTTCTGCCAACTGATCGAGCACAGAAAGTCCATGGTAAATGTGTCAGCAGAATACACTTTTGATAATAATGATTAATCATTAATTTATCATTTTCTTCCCAATTAATTGAAAAAAATTCTTAAATAAGCAAAATCTAGAGATAAGAGGTAGGAAAAAGTAAATAAAATTACTTTACTAGTCATATTTTAGTTTTAGAAATTATGGCTGGTATTTATGGTATAAGATCATAAACAGAACTATCAGAATGCATGGTATTTATATCATTCTATCGAGAGTGTTGGTTGATCTTTATTTGCAAATGATCTTAAATTGATCACTCGACTCAAAAGCAAACTTGCGATTTTGAGGTATTTGGTATTAAAATTTTATTTTGGAAGGAATACGGTTTCGTTTTATTGGGACGGGATCCGGTCCCTATTCTAAAATAGTGTTTTATTTTCTATTTCATGCCTTTAAATACATGTCACATGTATTGTATTTATTACTAAATATTTTTATAATGAAATATTTAACATACGTGGCAATTTTACCTCATCTGAAATACAAGACAACATGAATGCTTCCTTAGTTTTACTTGTAATAAAAGATCAGTTTATATGGTGTTTATTTGTTAAAAATCTTGAGTTAATTGAGGCATCCTAAATCAAAGAAAATCCATAATAGTCCTAAATCAAAGAAAATCCCTGATAATAGCAACTTTTTTTTATTTTATCCCACCAAAAATGGAAAAAGAACAAGAAAAAAGAAGTTAATTGAGGTCATCCTAGGAATTTTGCCATGTAGTTAGGTGATTACCAAATAAGATGATCCTATCCTTAGGTATGTGATTGTGAGATGCCAAGTGTGACATAAACCAAACTTTAATTTTTTTTTAATTAACACTCAATAACAATTTCTTAAACCTTTCAAAATTACAAAAATACCCCCAACCTCACGCTATATATAAGTACATGCATTATAACCATCTAATAATTAACCATACAAAAACAAGAAAAATTAATTAAGAGGTCCCTTCTCCAGTTGGTGCTCCTGCATGTGCTCTCCCATACCATACTCACCTTTAAGCATAATAAATCTCCACCGTCCATTCTTTTACATTGATCTAAATATATATATATATATATAGATATATATTTTTTCATATAAGTACTTTTGTTTCTCCCTCTTTCTTTACAATACAAATCTGAATTTCTGCTAACTTTTCTTTTTCTTTTTTAGTATTTGAATAATCAAAGGTTGTCCAATGGGTGAAGAAGCCAAACAGGTTTGCTACATGTATTATTTTTTGGAAAGAAAATGCAGTTAATGTAATTGTAAATTTTACTCATTTTAGTATTTTCTGGATCTATTTTTATGGTTTTTTTTTTTTTTTTTTTTTTTTTTTTTTTTTAACAACTTTAGCAGGAAGAGAATAAGGAGGAAACTAAGCAAGAGGAGAAGAAAGAAGAAAAAGAAGAAGAAAAGAAAGAAGAAAATGCAAAGGAAAAGAAAGAAGAAGAAAAGCTACCCTTGCCCTTTGTTTTGTCTGTGGATTTGCATTGTGTGGGATGTGCAAAGAAGATTGAGAGGTCCATTTTGAAGACTAGAGGTGACACAATCTTCTTTCCTCTCTTCAAAAGAATGTGTCTAGGATAGGGATAATTGAGTCGAGTCAAACACATTAGTGTTAGTCTTCTTGAATTTTATCGAGCTTTAAAAATTGTGTTTGAATTTGATTTGATAGTTAGTCAATCAAATTTGAATAAAGTTTAATCTATCGAGTCGAATACGAACTGAGCTATTCAAAGCGAGCTTGAGTAATTTGATATTTTTACACACAATTTATTAGTTTTTAACTAATTGAGTTGAGCTCTAAATATGAGCTTGAGAAACGCTCAAAATAATATATCGAGCAAAAAAAGTGTGTTTAGGCCTGATTTGTTATATTTAATGAACCAATCTCAAAAGGGCTGTTAATGATCGATGATAGAATATTAAGCAAATTGATTAATTAGTTAAATAGTTTTTAAATAACTGAATTGAGTTCAAGATGAGCTCTAAATTGATCAAAATAAAAAATCTCAGATTAGGCTTGGTTTGTTTAGTTAATAAACCCTATTGAAAAGAGCTTTTAATGATTCATCTCGAGTCAAATATTGAACAACCCAATTTATTTTTCAACCAGTTTAAGAGCATTTTAGCGCTAATTATAATAAACGTACTAGTATGGAATCGTCGAATTGTAAAAAACTGCAGGAGTTGAGGGAGTGGTAATAGACATGGCAAAAAATGAGGTAACAATAAAGGGAGTTGTGGAGCCACAATCAATATGTAATAGAATTATGACGAAAACAAAGAGAAGAGCCAAAGTTTTATCTCCATTGCCAAAGGGTGAAGGTGAACCTATGCCAGAAGTTGTGGCCTCACAGGTAATTTTCATTTATTTGAAGGACTAAAAAGAAGATATTTTTATTATTATTTTTTGGAGTGTTATTATATTTATGTGAGTATAGGTTAGTGGATTGACTACTGTGGAGCTTAATGTGAGCATGCATTGTGAGGCTTGTGCTGAGCAACTCAAGAAAAAGATACTCAAAATGAAAGGTAATTAATTAATTGATTTTTTAATTCTTGAGTTGCAATATAATATTATTAGTTATAAAATAAAGTATCGATATTATCATATTTGATTTAAATAATTTTATATTTCAGTTAAAGGCATATTTAAATGGTTATATGTTATGAATTAGTATTATAATAGTTATTGAGTTGAGTTAGAGTCGAGAGAAAGAGACAAAAGAATTAACCTTAAATACTTTATGACTAAAAAATAAATATTTTAGGAAGTCCAGGACTTAATAGAAATCACGTGGATACAATTATATTTATTATATAGTTAATTTGCGTTTTGATTTGATTTAAAGAAAATTTTGCGTAGCTACTTCTTGACATATAGGTATAGAAGACTATTATTATGTTTGAATTAGATGAAAAAAAATAAAATAAGAGAAATATTTTTCTTTACTATATTTACAAATGGAAGGACTAATTAGTGGCTAATATAATGATCAATTAAATTATTATTTTTTAATAAATCCATCACACGAACAACCGCAGGAGTTAGAACCGCAGAGACGGAATTAAGCTCCGGCAAAGTCATGGTGACCGGAACCATGGACGCCGACAGCCTCGTCGACTACGTCTACCGCCGAACCAAAAAACAAGCAAAAATCGTGCCCCAGCCCGAACCCGAAAAACCACCGGAAGAAGGCCTGAAACCCGAAGAGAAAAAGGAAGCAGAAAAACCAGCTGATGAAGAGAAGAAAGAGGAACCCGAGGAAAAAAACCCACCGCCGGAGGGGGAAAAGAAAGACGATGCCGCCGCCGCAGTGGAGAACACGGCGGAGCAAGGCGGAGAGACGGCGGAGGAGGTGAAGAGCGTGGAGGAACAAGGGATGCATAGAATGATGTATTATCATCAGCCACTTTATATGATTGAAAGAATTCCAGCTCCGCAGCTATTTTCAGATGAAAATCCTAATGCTTGTTGCATTGTATAATATTTGAGGGGAAAAAAATGAAAATCACATTAACTTTTTAATGTATGTGATTTTAAGAAATAATTGTGAGTAATTATATATAATCATTTTTTGTATTGTTTTTTTGTGTTTATTTGAATAAGATATTGTTGCCCAATATTTTTATATCTGTGTTCTTTTAACGTTTTAGTAAAGACAATTATGTAATCATGATCCTCAATCAATGGACTTTAATTAGAGAAAAAAAAAATCTAATTTTATCCATACAGACATGATCAAGGATATAATATTATGTGATAGAAAATAACTATAATAATGAAATAATATGGCATGATTAAAAATAATTGTAATAGTAATATTTATGTGGTAGAAACGAACGGTTTTGGATAGGTTTTTGCTATGATGACAATTATAAATCTTTCGGTATTTTTTCTATGAAACTAGTTTGATTGTTTTTCGAGGTTGAGATACTAAGGGTGAGAATAAAATCTGAAACCAGCACCTCTCAACAAAAAGGAGAGACAGTAACTCTTAATCCAAAAAGTGGTGGCTATCATTGGCTGTTTTTGAAATAATTACATTGAATTAAAACTCTCTTTTCTAATTGTACCATAGAATTGATTTTGGTTATACTTTATTAAATGTGTCTCGTTCTCAGGGGTGTTTGCAACAACTTATAAGAAATATTTTTTATTTTTTCGTTTTAGTTAAATTGTTTTATAGTATTTGACAAAAATGCTTTTACTCTTGATTCTCTAAAGTTTAGGCGCATAACGCTAAAAATGTTAACAACCGTCATCCAACTTTTATGTACCTTCTTGATATTTTTAACTTTCTTCGAGACACTTTTAACTTTTGCTAAAGTTTTTTTCCCCCTACTTATTTTATTACTTTTTTCTTTTTAAAAATAACTTTTTACTTTAAAAAAAAAAGTTGCAAATAGCCTTGGTAAGATTGCCAGTTTAAAGGGCGGAACTAAGTTTTATTGACTTAATTAGTCTAATAACATTCATAGAAAAAGTCATCAAAGCAAGGAAATCTAATAAATTTATCTTAATGGTCTACTTTTACTTGAAAATTACAGAAAAAAGAAATAAAGGGGAAAGAAGAAGAGATAGAAAAACTAATTAAAAGGGAAAGAAGAAGACAAAGGATAAGATATTGTTTAGATTTTGCTAAAAAGAAAACAAATAATTTTGGTTTGGTTTCATGCATGTCGCATCACATGGCATTGTCTAAATTAGACAAAATTAGTTGATCTTGTTGTTTATGTTAATAATTTTCCTAAATTCATAAACTTGAAATGGATCCATCGTGGTAGGACCCCTTTAGAATGTTTACAATCATAATGAGATTTTGATTTGTCATTATCCCAATATTTATATGATGAAATGTTATAATATAAAAATATGATATATATTGATTGTAGAAAAAACTAAAAATTAATATATATATATATATATATCAGTATAATATAAATTTTATTTGCGATAGAATTCAATCCGTATGATTCTGTAAAACTAGTTAACCAGTGTGTATATTTTATTTTAAGAGAGTTTATCTTTTGAAAGTAATTTTTAAATTAAACTATTCATGAAGTACTTTGCACTTCATCAATAGAAATTATTCTTTTGATCTATATATAATTCAAAAGAAATTATTTTGTATGTATTAAGTCGGCCTAATCAAACAAGCTTTTTAGAAATAAATTATTAGATTCATTGGACTAGAAGTTATACTTTAATTTGATGCAATTATTTAATGTTTTTCTTGATTCCTTAATTTTGTCCATTTCAAACATAACATGCAGTTTGTACTAGGAATCATGTGGTCTGGGCCCCGAATGTTCCTATAGCAGGCCGATTTAGGTTGTGTTTGAAACAGATTATATAATGACACAATCGTTTATTTTTGCAAAAAATTAAAAAAAAAAATTATAATAAAAAATACTTAGTGTTTCGAATATTCAACAAATAATTCATTATGAGACAATGTTTCAGCTTTGCTTTTACTTCCCCATTTTGTCATACAGTAACTCATAAATTGCTCTAACCTTATCAGATTATAACTCATTGTTGATTAATTTTAGAAAACTTACAATATAAGCAGAATTTCTAAAATATTCAAAAAGAGCCTTCTATCACTCATTATTAGATAAGGCTTTCGGGATTAGTTGTAAACACCAGCTTATTAGAATTAGGTGAGTTTTGTTAGTATAAACCACCCATCATGTGGAGTATTATTGATCTTTAAACAATCATTTAGTATAATAATGTACTAAAATATTTTGATTAAATCCCTTCCGGGGTTCAACAAAAGAGATTATTGTAGAAGAAAAATTTGAAGCTGGCGTAACTGCAACTCCAACGATATTGTTACTTGCCTGATTGAATGTTTTTTTTATTAAAGATTGCAATGTTGCCTCATTTTATATTTTACTATGGTTTAAAATGCAGAAAACAATTGAAAGTTATTTTGATTTGGCCCAGTATTCTTTCAGGCATGCTTTTGCATTTTGAGAAATAACTGCCTCCATACTCTTTCAAGTTTAACTTAATTATAAAAATATTTGTATAATTTGAGAATTATAATAATATCCCTGTCGTCATACTAACAGGAAATCCAATTTAATACTTCAATAAATTTATTATACTTTTCAAAGGGTCTTGTTGTGATACGCAGAGGGCGATCTTGTTATTTTTGAAATTATAAGGAGTAATTTTATTATAATAAGTCGCAAATATCAAAGAGTTTTGAGAAAATTATCCCTAATAAATATTCCTGCATGTGGTATGTAGATGTGGAATATCTTAATATAATAGAAGATTTCATTTCTATGCCTTATAAAATATTTTTATAATGTATTTCATGAGGACTACAAATTATATGTATTTATTTACTTGGGATAATTACCTCTACATCCCTTGAGGTTTCTCATAATTATTAAAACACCTTTTAAGGTTTGGATAACTGCCATTACATTCCTCACTATACAGTTTAGTTAATATATAATTATAATTATAACCCCTAAATAAATGCATAATTGTAATTACACCCCCTGAGTTGACACATAATCATACTTACATCCTTTTACTTAAGGTGTCTATTTGCAATGTTTAAAATTTTCAGAAAGTATAATCATGATAATTATCCAAATTTCAAGAATATTTTTGATAATTACACCAAATCAAGGCGTTGAGGTAATTATTCCTATATATTTTATGGGGCCTGCAGAGTACGCGAGTGAGAAGCGTAAGCTGATCAACTTGAAAAAATTTCAGCCAAACACTTAAAAGGCAACTTTTCTAATGTGGAGAGGAAAAAGCTTAAGCCGATCAACACGGAAAAAAGTTCTTTGATTTACGTTAAAATTTGTCAAACAAAACCAGTTTCTTGTTCATTGTTTCTTTAAGGATCAGTTTGGTCGAAACCTAACTTCCCATCTGATTTATCTGAATGGTAATAACAAAATAAAGAGCTTACAGCTTATTTGTAAAGTGCTAAAGCTATCATGAAGTAATGTAAGATTTTTACCTCTAAAAGTAAAATGTTAAATAATAACTACCAAGTACTAGAGCCTTAAATTCAACATCGTAATAATTTTTCAAATTGAATTGCATGAAAAAAATGACTAATCGCACTAATTATATTTGCGTATTCATCTAGAGTTTGTCCATATTTAGATAGTGTTGTCGGGCAGGCGAGGTTCTATATACATAATAAACGATATTTACCCTTTTTCAGATTTGGCCTAGTAATAAAAATAACCTTTATAATTTAGAAATTCACAACAAACATTCACGTTGTTATCTCAAGTGACGGAAAATTTATTGTAACCTACTTATTATAATTAAACCCTCTAAAAATATAACATATTGTCACAAACATTGCAATGTTAATCATTGCATAGTACGGCCAAAGTCCCTTGAGGTGAAGTGATATCAATCTCCTCTTAAAATCCATTGTTAACTGGAGATTAGTGTTCAAATCCCTCCCTAAAAAAAAAAAAATTATTATATAAAATATTATTGTAATTTTCAAAATTTGAAAATTTTTTTTATACATCAACTCTCAAGGGCCACAATAGTCCCTTTTATAAATTGCAAGAAAATGATTTACCCTAACTATCCTTTGTTAATAAGACCAAAAGGATAACAATGTGAAACCAAATCATTAATATACACTATAGTACAATCATTAATAGTCCAAGTCACATGAAAGATAGGGTATTCCCAAAAAAGAATTATAATGATGCAATAAATTGAAGTCAACCCCCAAATCATAGTTTAGCATGTTATACAATATTTTTCTCATCATTCCAAATTTCCAAATTATGAGGACAACCCCCCTCCCACCCCCTCCCAACCTACCCCTATCCCCACCCACCTCCCTATATATATATATACACACAGACACAAACACAGAGAGGGAGATTAAGACAATAGAAATATAAGTTGAAGATGATAAAAGTTGGAAAAATGGTGGAATTAATGAAAGAGTATAGTTTGATAATGTCAAGAATGAGAGAGCAGCTTTATTTTCTTCAAAGGCCTTCGGATTTTCGGCTTTTCAGGACACTTCGTTCTGCTTCTGCTTCTTCTACCTCTGGAGATTCTTCTTCCCTTCTATTGTATTTCTAGGAGGAAAAAAGAAGAAGTGAAAATAGCGAAAAAAATCCCCTTTTTTTTCATGTTTTTCTCTTAATTAACTTTGTTCTTTGACTCCTTTTTTCTTTAATTTCCATTTTTCGGTCATTTAGAGTAGTGACAAAATTATTATCTAATTTTTATTCTTGTACTCTGGATCTCATTATGTAATATTTAGTTTAATTTGATATAAATAAACTTAACTTCATCTCATATCAGGATTAGTTGAGGACTAGATGTAGCATATGAATTGTTTTCCTTAATTTCTTCAATTCATGATGCGTTTTTCAGACAAAATTTGTGATACTTGTATACACAGGATAAGTATCCGTATGTCGATGAATGATCTCTAGTCATTGTTAATGTTGATCTTGCTCACAACGTCGAATCGTTCAATGCAATTTTACTAATTATCAACAAATATTATAAATTTGAAGTATTGAGTCTAATTATGTTTTTACTTTTAAGAAGTGTTACAACTATTAGTAGCAGATATTGATGAGCCATTTTCCTAATAATAAGATAGAGGTCTCATCATTAAATAGTAATGAGTGAGTTCGATTCAGTAATGTATATGTATTTTTTCTACTGCAAAATAGGCTTGAGGCTTTGATATGCTATAGTAGTTTAAAGGATTTTTTTCTTGACAGTTAATGTACCTGATTTTTAAATATTACTGATGATGTATTAATATAATGATCATTTAGTTTAAAAATAAGTAAATAGTGAATTGAGAAATTCAATGGTACAATAATTATGTCATAATTGCGACAAAACTTGTAACAACTCCCACTTGGTATCAATGTCTTAAAAGCCATGAAAGTTGATTAAGACACACACTCTTGCTCTATAGTGGGTGAATTATTGGTAAAAAAAAATGATGAAATAATTCAAATTGATTAGGCTACAAGTACCTTTTTTTTCTTTGATGGGTATATTAGGGTACAGGTCACTCTCTCATTATAGGGTTATCCATGATGTCATAATTACATTATATACACATTTTAAATAATTCATCTACATCATCATTATTCATCATCAAATAATTTTCAAAAAAAAAAAAATAAAAAAATCAAATAATTCTCAAAAAAAAAAAATAAAAAAAATCATCAAATAATTCTCAATCAACAAGTAAAAAATAAAGATTATTAAAAGAAATAAATGTTCTCATTTTCACTTTTTCAACTAATCTCATTGATATAGCACCTTTTGTCTGATATTATATTATTTATAAAATGTGAATGTATATCGATATGCTTTTTAATAGCATTTGTTTTACGATGTATTTACATCAATGCAAAATGTTGAGCATTATTCTGCACAAAAGAGTTTTGCATGATTCACTAGTTTATGAGAAGATAATGAAATTTTATATTTGAAAAAGGTTTCAGCAGAAATCTCTGAAGTAGCATTGACACTATAGTGTTATACATTGATAATTATATATATCATTATTAAATTTAAAAGAAGATTCAATAAAATAAAAATAATATTATTTTACAATGGCAAAACTTATTATAATAAAATAAAAATATATTAAATTTACATGTTAATTAATTGATAACATATAATAATAAGCATGATAAGGATGTCAAAAGATTATAGAATAACAGTAATATTTAAAATATTTAAAAAATAATTTAATTATTTTATGGTAAAACAAGAAGTTTCAAAGGAATTCATGAAAAATAAGACTAGTTTCCTGATCTTGTGACAATGCGTTTCCATAACTACTTTTCTTCTCAGTGCAAAAAGAGATTAATCCAAATGTAACCAAAATAGACAATTCCATTGCTCGACGAAAACCACATCACATACTCCAGAAATCATCACAAAAATGGAACCTTCAACCTCAGACCAAATAAAACTCCACTTAGGTTGTCAACTCCATGATAGCACTCACAATGTCACCATTGTGAGTCTTGAGAGCCTTGACAGCCTTGGACCTAGACACCCCAGCTTGTGTCATAACCAAATCAATGTCCCGAGGCTCGACTCCCGTCTCATCAACCTCTTCCTCTTCCTCATCGGCCGGAGCAGGTGCGGCTGCTGCAGCTGTTTCTGACTTGGCCGTAATGGAGGCCACATCAGGCCTACGGAACTGTTGAGCCGCTTGTGTCTGCAGTTGAGAGCTCAAATCCTCGATCTTGGCCTCTCCGAAGATCACATAGGTCTCAGAGTTAGGGCTCTTGAAGACGTCTGGTTTTGAGATGAAAAACAGTATCTGCAGTAGAGGGCTTGGTTAAAGAAACATCATAAAAGGTAAACAAAAATGTGAATAAATAATGGAAGAAAAACATTTACGTTTTTGGTTCTCTTGATTGTGACCCGACTTACACCCATAACTGGTTTCATTCCAAGTTTCAACATGGCCTTACGGCTCTTCTTCTCACTTCTGCTCTGTTTAGAACTTTCATTGGCACCTATCGGATTTTCAAACAAAGTAACAATGTCACGCCCACAACATGAGCTAATACACGTTTTAAGACAGCTGAACCGAAGCACAGGATACAAGGATTTCAGCAAGAATACCAACAACATATTTATCCATCCAAAAAAGGAGGCATAACTACTAG
>JACFYI010002893.1:269135-282051 GCA_014898755.1 Handroanthus guayacan
TCCAACTTCATTTATTTTAAGAAACCACCTAACCACTAAATCCAAGTGATGATCTACTATAATCCTTATAACCCTAAGTTTAGGTTCATGGTTCTCTAAGTTCAAGTCAAGTTTTGCTTCATCAACAATATCAACAATCATATGAGAATAATCAAATAATTCATCACAACAAGCCATAACCAATTTAAAGCCAAAACAACCAATATCATAGCAAGAATATCATCTATAGAACAAGAAAAATATGGAACCATGATCTAAAATTATGGATAAGAGGGTGGAGTGTTATGATCTTTACCTTTTTTTTTTGTGGTTTAACTTGGGAGTTTCCAACTATGTTCTTCAAACACATCACTAGATCCTAATAAGGAAAGAAATATCTTTAAGTCACTTAATTCAAGCAAATCATTTACTAAAACATAACTAAACCATACCTAAACTTGCTGAGTGGAGGAGGAGAAAGGCCCCTAGTAATTTCCTCTAAGTTTTTATGGAGCAATATGGAATGAAAGTGGGTAAAATTCTTGGTTTTTCTTTTCCTTCTTGTTTTGATTTTTTGGGTGAAAAATGGCTAAGTTTGTGGAGTTGTTTTCTCTCTTTCATTCCTTATGTATATATACTCTAATGTATATACATGTATATATTTTTCAAAAGAAAATACTTAGCATTTATTGCAAGGAATAATGATATTGGGAAAATGACATATGCCATGAGGTAAGTGAATTGTTCTAGAGTTTTAATTTAACACATGCTCTTATCACAAACTCCTTGATCACATAGTGAGTGTGTGGGTGTGTGTTCGGCGGCTGAACCATTTTCTCTTTTTTTTATTTTGTCAAAAATTGAAAATGGGCTTGGTTTGCGGGGCTTGAAAAATTAACAATGTGTTGGGCTCAATTTCTTGGGTCAATGGGCTAGGTTTTGGATTAAAAATATCATATTTGGGGCCACATTAAATTGAAATAATATGTTTGGTTGCTAAACCGAAATAATTTCGCAGTTTTAAAGTCTTTCGGACAATAGCGATTAAAATCGCTTAAAACGGCGTTATATTTTAAAATTCTTAAAACTTAGGGATTAAAATAAAAATTCAAGAATCTTTTGGGCTAAAATATTATTTTTGAAGTTAATGGGGTGCTCTTAGTAAGTTTTGGCCGAAAGAAAATTTTTAAAACGAGTTTTTCTTTACCAAAAAATTGTAGCCGTAAAAAGAAATATTTTTAAAACTAAGAATTTAAAAAAATATATAGTTATGGAAGTTTTTGGGGAAAAATAATAATTTCAATAATTTTTTAATATAAAATAGATTCTTTGAAAATGATAAAATATTTTTAATTGTGAGAAAAATCTCGAATCGATGAAAAATTAATTACCGATTAAAATTTTTCTCAAAAATATTTCAAAACATTTATTGATTAAATCAGAGGGTTTAATATTTACATTAAGAAAATTCTCTGGTCTTTACAATAATAAATGTACTTAATACATATACATAAATTAAGGACTTATCTTTTTATTGAGTTGTGAATGGTTATTAGATTGAGCTCATATTAAAAGATAATTTGGTTATTTATATTAAAATACACCATTAACAAGCACGAGAAAGTTCATCACAACAACAATTTGGTAAAAAAATCCATAGAGAAAAGCCCACACGTTTTCAAGAAAAATCTCATAGCAACTATTCAGTAGAAAAAATTCTTCACTACACTATACAATTTAAAAAAAAAAGTCCACACATTTTTCGTGAAAATTAAGCTCATAATTTATTGATTATAAGACCTTAACTTTATTATTAGGATAAGGTCTCTTTGATATACACATACACATCATATCATAGATTAGTAATAAACCACAACTCCAGTCCAAAAACTTTGTTAAAAAAAAGAAAAAACAAAGAAGCTCCTAGACAATTTCTTTCAATTAAGCCAGCACTTATAAGCTTAAAGCTTAATCGAAGATTGTTTAAATAAGCAATTTGCTCAAAGTGCTAATTATTAAATACATAAAAACATTGATATATACAAATTTTCAATCAATTAAACAAAAATTAAGCTACAAAAGAAATAATCTATAATCCATGAATCTCTAGCTTATATAGTCTTCTTTAGTAATCTCCTCAGAATCCTTTCCTTTTCCCATGATTCATATTTAAATGCATCACAATGATCAACCCATGTTTTGCAAGGAGCAACCATATCACAAACATAACAATAACACTGCAAGCATTAGATAATGAAGTTAAATTTCCCAAAATCACCTTGAGATTTGGCCCGTTTATAAAAAGGAAAAAAAAAACTTATTCTATCTTTTTTTTTTTTTAAAAAAAAACAAATCAAATGTGTACCAAAAAAAAAGGGCATAATTTGCTGGAGATATAATTGAAAAGTGAAGAACACCCATTTAATATAATTAAAGAAAAAAAATAAATAAAAGCAAAACCAAATCCAAAATTGCAATTTTCATACTTAAAAATAATGGAAAAAATATTAAAAATTCGAAATTACCTGTCCTTTCTCAGCAAATACACACGAATCAGTAGCACCAGAATAATCAAAATCCTCAGATAAAAAAAGCTTAGATACATCTGTCTCATCAACGGGATTAAATTCAAGAATAAAGCAATCTTCTTCTTCTTCAAATTTCGTAATTTCATCCCAATTTTCTAGACTTAAATTTGGTCTTAAACAACCATTATTTTCCATTAGTTCTTTGTCTTTGTCTGCATTAAAGAAATAATTCAAGTTCTTCCTCCCTTATTACGGATCGCAATAAAGAGATTATCATATCTGAGAAAACGAATCAAACAATTCCACTAATAGTGAACAAGAGGAATCCCATTCAGAAAATGAATGTAATGAATTTTGCGAATGTGCGAAATGTTATGTCAAGAATTATAATCTAGGAATAAACGTCCTAACAAAAGAAGAAAGTTTTATACTTGATCTGATTGACCAAATCTTTGATCCAATCAAGAAAAAGCAGGCCTTAGAAACTTATCTTCAAGAAAAACAATAGGGTTTACCCCCCACTGAAAAAACCAGCTGGGTAAAGCTCCGCGCTGATCTTCAATCTGGAATTTAATGAACCAAGTATGCCTTTTAAGGCTGTTTTCGTAAAGTAATGCTCCTTCCCATGCAAACATATAGTCGATATAGGTGAAGATTTTGGTTGATATTGATACTGGGTTAAGTATCTTGGGGCAGGAAGACCAAGTCCCCATTCTTGTGGTGTAAGGACTTTTCTGATAAGAAATTTGGAAAATGTTATATCCTTGTTGTTTCTGTCTGTGGTTTCAATTACTACCGAATGTGTTTCTTGGAGGATGGCCTGGTAGTAATAGACATTTTTAGCTCCAAATATGGGAGAGAAATTGTTTTGTAGATACATGTCTGTAATATAATTAACGACAAGTCCTTTAAGGTTGCTTTCAACTGGGCTGATAGGGATTTCCATGTAAGGAACGCACGGGAATTTTCTGCCTTTAAGGTCTTCTGGTGGCAAAGCCAAGGCATTTGCTTCTTCTGAATAAGCAGTTTAGTCATCTTTAAATTTATTGGGCCTATAAGGCTCAGGTCTATTAGCTCCTTCTTGTGCAGCTTGTGCAAAGCTCTTTTTAGAGCCTTCTCCCTTCTGGAGATTTGGTTTTGCTGGTAAGAATTCACGAGACAGGAAGTCAGGGAGAGAATTCTTTTCCGCAGAGATATGTTCAATTTCGAATTCAAAGCATGATAATAATGCTTGCCACCTAGCAAAAATTTGTTTTGAAGCTAGATTTTTTTACATCTTTTAAGAGTATCTCTCTTGCAGATTTGCAATCTGTTCTAATAAGAATTTTTTTGTTTAATATCTCACTTTCAAATTTAGTGACACAAAGAACTATGAATAAGATCTCTTTTTTGATAGTAGAATAATTTTTTTGAGCTGAATTCCATAAGCCCAAAGTGAAGCGTATAAGCTGCTTATTTTGAGTATTTTGAGAATTTAATCTCTGCTTTAAGATTCCACCATATTCTATATCAGAGGCATTGGTTTCAATAATCTTAAATAGATTTGGATTGGCTATAGCCAAACATGGAAGCTCTTTAGCTTTAGTTTTAATTCTTTGGACTGCTTGGGTGTGTAAATTAGTCCAGGAACATGGCTGTTTTCTAAGCCTTTGGAATAATAGCTGACAATCATAAGCCATATTTTGATAAAATTCCCCAATATAATTGAGGCTTCCCAAAAATCTTTGCAGCTGAGTTTTCTCAGTCAATTGATCTGGAAATTTTTTTGCAAATATTATTGCTCTGTCAATGACTTTAATAAGCCCATTTTTGATATAATAGCCGAGAAATTTTACCTCTGGCTGAAATAAGCTCATCTTTCAAGCAGATACTGCCAATCCAGCCCTTTTAGTGGCTTGTAAAAATATTTGTAGGTGTTTAAAATGTTGATCAAGGCTTTTTGAAAAAACTAAAACATTATCAATGTAGACAATTATAAATTCAGTATAAGGATTATAAATATCATTCATGATGTGTTGAAATTCTGAGGGGACATTTTTTAGCCCAAAAGGCATAACATTCCATTTTTAATGTCCAAATGGAACTATAAATGCAGTTTTATATTTATCCTTTTCACTTATCTGGATTTGCCAATATCCAAATTTCATATCAAATTTTGAAAATATTTTAGCTTCATAAAGCCTGTTTAAGAGATCCTTTTGTTGGGAATGGGATACCTAATCCATTTAAGGACTTTGCTAAATGGTTTGTAGTTTATTACAAGCCTTAGAGCTCCTGTTTTGAGTTCAACTGCATTTTCTACGTAAAATGCTGGGCAGCTCCAGGGGCTGTAACTTGGTCTAATAAGACCTTTATCGATGAGATCTTTAATCTCCTTTTTGCAAAGTTCCAGATATCAGGGTCCCATTGCAATAGGTCTTGCTTTGGTGGGGATATCTTTTTCATTAAAGTCTTCCTCATAGGGAAGAGAAACGATATGTTTATTTCTTTCCCAAAAAGCATTTGGGACTTCAGCACAGATTTCTTGTTGAAATCTTTCTTTAAAGTTTGAGATTTTCTCTTGTATTTTTTAAGAAGAGATTTTTTCTTCCAAAGTTCTAAAAAATACTTCTTCTTTAAGAGTATTTAAAAAATTTTCTTTTCTTTTTATCAATATTGATAAAAAATTAATAGTATGCGACTTTGGAAGGGTAATAAAAGGAAAATATAATGAATTTCCTTCAAATTTCGAAGTAATACCCTTTTCGTCAATTTTTTCAATAGGGAAAAGCATGTGAAGACATGGATTTCCCAAAATAACCGAAGTAGAGAGATTTTTTACCATTATGAATGGCATAGGTAAACAAATGCCATTGTTACAAATTGCCACATCCGATAATTTGTCTTCAATGGGTAGGGGCTGTCTATTAGTAGCAGTTATAACTTGAGTTGTTTTTGAATAATATCTGGACGGTATAAGTCCTTCTGAAATGCAGTTTAGATCGGCACTAGAGTCAACCATAGCTTCAACCTTTAAGAAGAATTCTTTGTTGACAATAAGGGTGACTTCAATAAACCATTTCTGAGTTATAACTCTATCAAGGGTATTAACCCATTTGTATTCTTGGTTAATTTTTTGTGAAGAAAGAAAGTTAATTTCTTCAGAAATAGAGGGATTATCCTTTTCTTCTTCTGATTCTTCATCTTCCTCTTCAAATTGAACTTTGGCCTCTTTAAGAGGTTTTGATGATGAATTTTCTAAATAGAAATTTTTTTCCTTGATTGTTAAAAGTTCTCTTTTGACTTCATTTATTTCAGATTTTAACTGTGAAATAGTAGGTTCTCTATTAAAGATTTCTTTTGCTCTAGCCATAATTTTTTGTAAAGAATATGGCTCTTTTTCGAAAGTTTTTTCTGAAAGCTTTGAAAAGTTAGGTTTTTCTTGAAGATGAGTTTCAAGGGCCTGTCTTTTCTTGACTGAATCAGAGATTTGGTCAATCAGATCAAGTTTAAAACTTTCTTCTTTTGTTACAACGTTTATTCCTAGGTTATAATTCTTAACATAACATTTTGCACATTCGTAAAATTCATTACATTCATTTTCTGAATGGGATTCCTCTTGTTCACTATTAGTGGAATTGTTTGATTCGTTTTTAGATTCTGAATAGGAATCTTTAGAAACACTGTTGACGAATATGTCTTCTCCTTCTTCATTAAGAAGGATTTTGCAAAGGCTTTTCTTAAGGCCTTCATCAAGATCAAGAGATTCAATTTTTTTCTTGACCTTGCATCTATTAGCATAGTGGCCAACTTGACCACATTGCCAACAAATGACAGTTTTCGTTTTCTTTGGTTTTCCCTTTTTTGAAACTTTAAGCTTCTCGTCTGGATAAATTTTCTCCCTTCTTCTATATTTGTTTTTATATCATGCCCTTTATGGCCTTTTTTTGTCTTTCTTCCAGACTTTATCCTTTTTAGGATATTCAATTGGCTGATAACCAATTTGCTCACAAAAATTTCCAAGAATTTCTCGGCTTCCTTTCTTTTCTAATTCGAATTGGCATTTAAGCTTCATTTCGTTGCAAAAGTTAATTCCTTCTGCAATTGCTTCAGCTGCTAAATCTCCATATTCTAGCTGGGAGTAAGGAATCGTATTATTATATTTAGCTTTAAGCTTATTTCTCATTCTTTTAGCAAAAGATTTTGGAAGTACAGATATGAACTTTTCTTTCCAAAAGTCTTCATAGCAGTCTTTTCTTGTCATGACTTTTGACGTAAAAGTAGCCTTATACCAATAAAAGTATGACATGGTAGGACAACGTAAATTAATAAGTTGTTCAGTTGTCCTATCACTATGGAGCTCATTAGCCCCCACAAAATGTGCCATTATTGTGTAGATTAGGGTGTTAACCGCGTTAGCTTTTTGTTCATCAGTATTCGGATCAGGACAGAGGGCTTTTAGGATTTTTTCCTTAGCATTATCTTTAAGATAAAAATCCCACCATCCTTGTAATTGACCTGTAAAGCTAGTAATAATGGCTTTTGCAATTTCTTCATCATGATTGCCTTTAAGTTTTGTTGCTGAAGCATACATAAGCATGTATTTTATAATGGTTCTTATCTGATATTCAGACATGCCATCAATATTCCATTCTACTATAGATTCTCCGTTGAATTGGGCAAATTTTGCCTTTTCTTCAAACTGAAGATCTACAGGAGTCGGCCTGGGGAAATAAGGCTTGGAATATTGTTTTGGGGTTTTATTTCCTTTAAATCAAAGTCTATTAACTTCAGCTTCCTCATAAGGAGCTTCTTCGTCACTACTTTCTCCTTCAAGGGTAGTAATAGCAACTTTTGTCTTTTGTTCTTCAACTTTAATTTTTTGAAGCCAAACTGTAAGTTTTTCAACAAACTCAGAATCCTTTTTTGAATTTAAATGAAATTTATCTTTTTCAAAACTAGGAGGAGGTTTAAAAGGAACCGAATCTTCTTTTCGAATTGGAAGACTCTTCTTTAGAAAGATTACTTCCAAGCTTTGAAACAACTTCTTCAATTCTAGAAGTTTGTTTTGATATCGATTGCATACACATATTAGTGTAATTGTTTTGTTGAATGACATGAGTGATGCCTTCATTAGCAATTCCATGCTTGAAAGGAATAGCATCTAGAACTCTGTCTTCAGCAGTTTCCATTATCAGAGAAGTGCAAGGTGGATGCACTGTTTGAATGTGTTTTCCTTTTGCTGTAATGTAAGTCTAATAAGTACTTTCAATAACAACAACCTGGCTTGAATTGTTAAAATTAGGAAAATCCTTTTGTAGCTCGTAATAAGCTTCTTCTATCCATTGGAAGAAATCAACAATTTCTCCAATTTTCTCACAATAAAACATATAATTTTTCAAGTACCATTTTTGCTTTTTAAGTGTATGGTATGAGAGAAACCATTGTTTTTTGTGCTTGTTTTTAGGTTTATTAAACATTTTTTGAATCTTGTGCTTGTCCTACCTTGTCATACTTTTATTGGTATAAGGCCACTTTTATGTCAAAAGTCATGACAAGAAAAGACTGCTATGAAGAAGAAAAAAAGGGATTATTAATTATTTTTTGAGAAAACCCTAGAAGATGAAGGGTTTATTTGCTTGAAATTTTGAGACTAAGGTGGAGAATATTAGAAAAACAAGTTTTTGAATGTGAAGAGACTCAAGAGGCCTTTATTGTAAAGGATGATTACTAATGTTTCTTAGTGTTCACTACACATTCGATATATGTGCATAAAAAAAATATTTATATATTAAACTGTAATACAAATTTAATTTGTTGGGTATTTGGTAATTAAAATATGATTAATATATACAATATAATTTAGAGATTGATTGACTTTTTAATGAGTTGTGATTGGTTATTAGGGTATTTAATATTAACGACGATTTTGTTATTATTACTAACATAAGATGTTTTAGTTTTATAATATGTTTAAACCTCAGCTTTCAACATATATGGAATTAAATCCCCCAAATTTTAGTATGTCCGAATAATTCTCATGTAATGGTTGGAGTACGAAAAGCAGAAAAAAAGATTTAATTATATCACATGTCTTATTCTTGATCATTCCATCAAGAACAAAATACAATAATAGAATGAACCTATATAAAAAAAAAAAAAAAAAACCTCATCTGCGGCTGTTTTTCCCTTTTCTTCTCTTTTGTTTTTTGTTTTTTATTTTATTTTATTTTATTTTTTTGAGAGAAGTGATTACATTCGATTATTCATCAATATCATTGCAAGAACACATTTTAAATATCCAATATATAACTAAACACAATTCAAATAATCTAAACTACTATTCAGTACACAAAAACTATCATACGATAGACAAATACCCACCCGCTGCTTGTAGGACTCAAACCCTACGCCTCCCCTATGAAAAGGTTGATGTGATGCCACTTCGTATAAAGAATGGTAGCATTAGCAGCTAATTTAAAATTACCAAAGTATCTAACCTCAAATGGATTTTGAAACCAAATATATCATCACTACTATGTGACTTATGTGCCATGATAAAGAATTAACATTTTCATCATTTTTCAGTTCAAAGTTTTTACTTTTCTGTATTTCCGTTTCAAATCTGAAGCATTGAATTATGAATTGTGGTCATGGAGTTGTTTGTACAGATGGCCCCAGTAATTAAGCTGCCCAAACTCGCACTCCATTTTTTTTGGAATACATGCAAGATTACATGCTTCTAATAATCTAGTCTGGTCAAATTAATTTGTTAAAAAATTTCGATCCAGACAAAACAAATATAGTATGATATTATAGATCTGTTTCGTCTTTTTAATTCTTTCTTTAATTTAATGATATTCCATACATTAAATTTTGTTTCCAAGCCACGTGATCATGAATCTCCAGAAGTCTAAATAAAATAAATCACAGATTTGAATCACATTATTAATATTTGAAAAAATGATGTATCAAATGGTAAGCGATTACGTTTGTACATTTAGACAAATCACGAGTTTGACTCACACATTATTAGTGTTTGAATAGCTAATGCATAAATGTTCATTACATTTTTAATAAATGAACATTACATTTTACCATATCATTTAGATTCAACAAAGCGATTACAATTTAAAGGATATTTCATCTATTTAAAACCTTAAATGTTCTTTAAGTAGCAATCATTGTTCCAATTTGCACGAAGTTTTTGCAAACATTCCATCGAAAATAAAATGGTCTAGTAAAGTGTAGTTTTTCTGAATGTTTGTAGATAACGATCAAGTCGAGAAAGAGTTTAGTGAGTAAAATATAAAAATGAGCCATAATTCAAATGGACATTCTAGTTTGTATAGAATATTCACATATATTTCATCGGAAAAAAAAGCTATGTGACCATAAAAAGAAATTTGGTATGTTTATAAAAAGAAAAAGGAAAAAAAAAAATTCATTCTTTCTTCCAAAATTACAAATACTTTGTCATGACTAAGGCAAAGTTGTCATAACTTTTGTAATAATGACCAACAGCGGTGAATTCTGTAAGACATGATCAAACGTTAAATTAGTATTTGTAAATTCAAAATTAGATAGAGAGAGTTTTCATATAAATTTTGCTAGACCTGTCAAAAATACCTAAATGTCCGTTCGACCATCTACATCCGTATTCAAAATTGGTAGATATTATTCGTATCCGACAATATTTGGATATATTTGTATTCGTATCCATCGCCTAAAATTCCGGGTATGAATATAGTAGTATCTGCATTCGAAATATTCACATCCGAAAATTAGTCACATTTGTGCAGAATTTTAAATATAATTATTTATAAAAATAATGCAACGTATAGATATTAAATTATATATAAAAACACAATTTAAAATTATACACTATATATTAAAACTTATGCTCTGCTCATAAATTTTAATTTTTCGAGCATCAATATAACAAATTTGGGTATATGAAGTAACAAATTCAGATATTAGATGAAGATTGTGGATAACGGATACAACAATATCTTGATCTTATATCTATATCTTAACTATTAAAACGGATACCGGATTTTTGAATATCTGATTGATATTCGACGGATATGAATACCGATATTCATTTTCAGCATCCGATAAGATTCGAATTCGAATATCTACAGATGTAGTAATATCTACACCTGAATATCTGAATTGACAGGCCTAAATTTTGTAAAATTTGGGGTTTTTAGTGTTAATGAACCCCCAGCATTCCAAATTTGATAACCAATCAATAAAAATTAAGTACCTAGACATAAAATCTCTAAACTCAACAAGTTTCATAAAATTAAACATTAATTCCTAATTGCAGTTGTGTATCCACTTAACTTAATCACGTAATTAAAAAATTTGAAATGAAATTCTAAACATAAGCCTAAATAGGCATTTATGTGTAATAAAATCAAATGAACCCCACTCCACATAATAGTCAAATAAAAAAAATAAATTAATAAAAGAAAAGAAAAAAGAATAAAATTGAGAAATCACCTGGCCTTTTCAGCAACTACACACAAATCATTTTCAAAATCTTTAGTTGAAGAAGGATTGGAAAATTCTTTATCATCATAGGAATCAAAATCAAGAATAAACAATCTTCTTCCTCTTCAAATTTCTTAATTTCATCACTATTTTTCACAACTAAAATTGGTCTTAAAGAAGGGCATTTTTTATTAATTTTTTTCTATTTCTAGTACCCCTTTTTCTTTTTCAGCCAATGAAGATTTTTTTTTTTTGGTTTATTTCTACCTATTGTTGAGAAAATAATTCCCATTGGAACTATTATTTATTGCTAAGATTTTAAAATTTTGAGATAGATTTTAGTTGAATATTATGTTACAAAATTAAGCTCTCTATAAATAAGTCCCTACATATGAGTTTCAACTCTTCCTGAATGATAAGACTGTTCAAGTTTTGACTTTTTGTGAAAGTCTTTTCTTTTTTTTCTTTCCAAGAATTATAATTTTAGATTAAAGATTTATGTTTCAGAGTTGCAACATTTTGTAAAATAGTGTTTTTCTTCTTTTTTCCCTTTTTCCCCCTATAAGTACAATTCTTTAATTCATTTTATTTTTATGGAATACGAGAAATCAAATAATAAAAACGCAAACTATATTATGAGTACTTGATATACTTAAGTTGCGATATTCCCGTAACATTGATTTAATTATTTCAACAATATTATACAAGCAATTGTGTAATTTCTGACCCTTTTTATCAAACTTGCAAGTTACATACTAATTAATCACTAAATTGAAGAATTTGAAATAAAATTTTGAAAATTAATTACTGCATAGTTGTTTAATTTGCCTAATGTCTATTTACAGAAAATATCTTGTTTCTTTTCTTTCTTTCTTTTTTCTTTTTTTGGGTTGGGGTTGGTGGGGGTAGGTGGGAGAACAACCACTCAAAGAAAACAGTGGAAGAACAGAAGTAGTGTGCAGCTGCGTGGTAAAAAAAAAAAAAAGTATTGTGCAGCGGCGTTTGTTGTGCGTCGAGCATGGCTAAATGTCACATAACAAAAATTCAACGAACACTGCAGGAAGAACAGAATCATCTTTCTAATGGTTGAGAAGTCCATATCCGTCTGGTTAATAGCTGTGACAATATTCAAACAAAGCAATGATTTTGGGGCTAAAGGAGCCTCAATGAGCAGTGATTTCCACGCGACACATTCTTCGTGACGATCACGAGCAATCACACGCAGCCCTGTTGACTTCGTCTTGCTGAAGCATGCGGCATCAAAGTTGATTTTCAGATGGGAAGCAGTCGTATCCTTCGTCCGGGCAGAACGAAAATCAGCAGCAAACTCATGAGACATGTTAACTAGCTGAAACAATCTTGGTTCGAAAAACTAATATAACAATCTTGCCTATAAAAAATATAGTAGTACTTAACAAAATCTATATAAGTATATAACATTACAAATGAACCTTTTAAACAAGATGTATACTTGTAACGTTTAATGCTGAGGTTCTACTTGAAAAATAAGTTAAGGTAAATATTCTTTTTTTTTTTATTATTATTTTTTTAACAAATCAAATATGTGCCAAAGAAAAAATGGCATAATTTGTTGGCGATATAATTGAACAGTGAAAGTCAAGGACACCCATTTAACATAATCAAGGAAAAAAATAAATAAAATGAAAGCAAACCCTATGTCACCACTATGAAAAAGTTGATGCGGTGCCACTTCACTTAAAGAATAGTAGCATTAGCTGCTAATTTACAATTACCAAAGTAGTAACCTCAAATGGATTTTGAAACCAGATATATCATAACTACTATTTGATTTATGTGTCATGATAAAGGATATTTTCATCATTTTTCAGTTCAAAGTTTTGACTTTTCTGTATTTTCATTTCAAAGTTGAAGCATTGACTTGTGAATTGTGGTCATGGAGTTGTTCGTAC
>JACFYI010002893.1:324644-346327 GCA_014898755.1 Handroanthus guayacan
ATAAAACATTAAAAAATAAAAAAAATAAAAATTCAATGAATCCTGCAAAAATAATATATATCTTTTGATTTTAATTACAACCACTAATCCTGAATTAATAAAAAGTCAAGAATAGTACTTCACAAGTCTAAAGAAAATAAATTACAAATTTGAGTTACATGTTATTAGTATTTGAAAATATGATGTATAAAATGGTAAACGATTATGTTTGTACATTTAGACAAATCACAAGCTTGACTCACACATTATTAGTAGGGCAAATGTTACTATCAGTCCCTCAAGTTGCTTGTTAGGAATACTTTACTCCCTAAAGTACAATTCTCGACTTTACAGTCCCTCAACTAATGAATTCATTCCAAGTTAGTCCGTCAAATAACATTCTGGGGAGAAATTGGTTGTGAAAATGCACGTGCACTACACATGTTGTTTTTCTGAGGGCATTTTGGTCAAGTTAATGGTCTTAGTTTCAGTTTAGTCCTTAAACTTTTAAAAAACTAACACTTTTGTCTATCACTTGGCTTACATGACATATTCTGGTTGGAAAATTTACTGTTTATTGCCGCAAAAAATTATCACCTTTTTTAGCTATAAAATGGTGTAAAAAGAGGAGAAGTAAGGATGAAAAAAACTTCAGCATAATCTTTAGAAATTAATGGCTAATTTGGAAATGGTTCTTAGAATTGGAATTAATCATTTAAAAAACTAAGGGGTTACATCATACAAATTAGATCAACATAGGTTGGTCTAAATTACAAATGGGCCAGTAATTGAGCTGCCTAAATTCGCACTCCGTTTTGTTTGGAATGCAAGATTATTATGGTTAAATTAATTAAAAAATATCTTCTGATGTTAGCTACACCCACTAATCCTGAATTAAGAAAATGTCAAGAATAGAAGGCTAAAGAAAATAAATCACAAATTTGAATAACACAAAATGAGGTAAGCTATTACATTTGTACATTTAGACAAATCAAGAGTTTGACTCACACATTATTAGTATTTGAATAAATGATGCATAAATGTTCTTTTACATTTTTAATAAATGAAAATTACATCTTACCTTATCATTCAGATTCGAAAAAGTGATTACAATTTAAATGATGTTTCATCTATTTAAAAAATTAAATGTTCTTTAAGTAGAAATCGTTGTTACAATCTGCACAAAGTTTTCGCAAACATTCCATCGTCTGAATGTTTGTATATAACGATCAAGTCGAGAAGGAGTTTAGTGAGTAAAATATAAAAACGAGCCATAATTGAAATGGACATTCGAGTCTATACAAAATATTCACAAATATTTCATTAGAAAATAAAGCGATGAAATCATAAATTACAATGTCTTTTTTGAAAGTTTATATAAACCGACCGTATCAAGAAAAAATTTACTAAGTAAAATATAAAAATGAACCATCATTCCGATGGTAAAGCGTAATTATTCCTATTCCTATCTCCTATCGATTGACTTTTCTATTTCAAAATAACGTTTTATCTTCTATTTCATACCTTTAAATACATGTCATATGTATTGCATTTATTAACTAAATATTTTTATAAGAAAATATTTAATACACATGACTTAAATTTAAAATATGAAATATGAGATAAAAGATCACTTTAGAATTGAGAATCCAATCTGAACACCTATGGGGATGCACCAGCCCCAAAACCCACCACGACCTAGATATCCTCCACCCTTTTTGCTGCAAACTAATTAAAGCTTATAATAAGCTCTGCCAATAGTGGCGTACCTAGATTTTGACTAAGTGGTGTCAAAATACCTAAAAACTAAGTTAAAAATATATTAATATTTAAAAATAAAATTTAAATACATGAATCTAATTGTCCTTAATGAAATCTTATATTTTTGGAATTTTATATTTTGAAACGTGATCATAATATTATCGTCCAAAGTATTCACAAATACGTTCCTTTCTTAGAAGTTATCAAACTATTGTGTAGGGAATCATTATCCATTTGATTTTGTAAATTAAATCAAATTTTGTTAAAAAATTTATCTATTGACATATGAAAAGTGAAAAAATAAATTTAACACAATTGATTTAGGTTTTTTTTAACCCTAACTTGATTTTTTTATCAAATACCACAATAATCCCTTACATGTTAACAAGTTAACAATCAAAATATACAATAAAAAAAAGAGCCAATAATTTTTAGTTGATTAGAAATTAACCCTAACTTTCTAATATATATATACATATATACACATAAATATATATACATACATACATATATATGTATATATAACAATAAATATAAAAACTAAGAAATAAAATATAGATAATAAAATTTGCGTTTCTTTGGATTGGACCCAAGTAGCCAAGGAACCAAGGTGCATGTTGAGGTGGCAATGGGGCGGGTTTTCCCCCTACCTGCACCCACACCGTCCCTACTCTCACTTTTTTTATATCAATAATTAATAAAATATTATAACCAATTATGTAAAATTATTTAAAAAAATATATTCCTTCAAAATAAAATATACATGAAAATCAAGTAAATTTAAAATCACTCAATAACACAATCCATTTATGAGTTTAAGCAACATAAAAAAATAAGAAAAAAAATATCATAACAAATTGTCTACATATTAATTAGCACAATACAAATAACACATTCAAAAACAAAGTATTAGAAATAAAATCATAAATCCAATATCACAAATGGCAAATAAATTTGATGTAATATTTTTTTATGTTATATATCATATATAAATGCTAATATATTATAATATATATATAATATATTTTTATAATATATAGCGGGACAGGGTGGGGCAAGTTCACCAAGCCCAACAGCTAGGGAAAACCCGCATTCGCTTCACCCCAATGTAGGGCGGATTTTAAACCCGCCCCATGCGGAGCGGGGCGGGACGAGTACTCGCAGAGCGGGGTCAAATTGCCATCCTTACATGCTGCACTTGAAAGAGAAAGGAAAAGAAGAAAAAGTAAAAAAGAAAAAAAGAACGGCAGGGAGAGAAAAGAAGAAAAGGGTTAAGACTAGGATTTGAACCGCAGTTTTTTGTACGAATATAATACTGCGCCGAGCAGGAAAAATTTTTTTGCTCTTGTTCAGATATAACTAATATATATTGAAAAATAATATTTTGTCGGGCTAATGAACCCCACTTGGCACTATATAAATCCGCTCCCATACACCAAACTTATCCAATTCCAGCTTATAAGCTCATTAGTCTCCAAACACCACTTTTACTTCAATGGATTATAATAAGCCAGCTGAAGAAGCCTGCTTATTTGCTATGCAACTAACAAGTGGTTCAGTCCTTCAAATGGTTCTAAAAACCGCTATAGAACTCAATCTTCTGGGGCTTATGAAAAAAGCTGGCCCAGAAGCCACAGCTTCTGCTGCTGAACTTGCTGCCCAGCTTCCAACAAACAACCCTGATGCAGTTGATATGCTAGATAGAATTCTGCGGCTGCTGGCAGCGCATTCGGTTCTCGTTTGCAGACTGAAATCACTGCCTGACGGTGGCCTTGAGCGGCGTTACTCCCTTTCTTCGGTGGGTGAGTTTTTGACTAGAAATGAGGATGGAGTTTCTGTGGGCACTATATGTCTCCTGATTCAAGATAGGGTCTTGATGGAACCTTGGTAAGTGCCATCTATATATATAGCTATTAATTAATTTTTTGATTGTATTTTCAAACACTAGGGTTGTTTATACAAGTTTGGGGTTGATCGTTTGTGATAATTTTATGCAGGATAGACTGATCTAAGTTGATAGGGACCAATTGGAAGACTTTTCTCTTAAAAATGATCCCTGAATGCTTAAGTTAGTAATTTGATGAAAACAATTAATGTCAATAGTGCAATTGACTTAATGTTAATTGTTCTAATTAACTAACTTCAACTAAGTTTTAGTTCGTTTAGGGATGTCAATGAGCTAAGCTCGAAAAAATTTCATGGATTGAGGTTGAAATCAATGAACCTAATTTTCATTGCTCAAGCTGGAACTTGGCTTATTGGCTCATTTTTGTTCATTAAACCAATTTAAAGACTCATACTACAACCCAATTATTGATAACAAAATTATGTCAATAGATTGATGAGAATTTCTAAAATTTATTTAATATTTAGCTTTTAGATCATATTTATATATAATATAGTATTAAAAGCTGGTCAATCAATTCAAAGTTTATGAACAACAAATTTGACTCTCTGCTCGAATTTGTTGAGTTGGAGTTGAGTTCTCTTTGGAGTCAACTTGCATTCAGCTCCCCAAGCTTGACTCAATTGACACCCTTAAGTTTGCCCCTAACTAGTTTTCTTAACAATTAAGTTGGGATGTTCTTCACCTTATACATTCCTCCAACTTAATTCACGTATTTAATTTATTTGCAATTCAAATGATCTCCTTCTTTGATAGGTATCATCTAAAGGACGCAATTCTTGAGGGAGGAATGCCATTCAATAGAGCACATGGTATGAGTGGATTTGAATACATGGCTAAGGATCCTAGATTCAACCGGGTTTTTAACCAAGCTTTGTATGAAGAATCCATCATATTTATGAAGAAAATTCTTGAAAAATACAAAGGATTTGAGGGTCTCAAATCCCTAGTGGATGTTGGTGGTGGAACTGGAGTGTCACTTAAGATGATCATTTCCAAGTATCCATCAATTGAGGGCATTAATTTTGACTTGCCCCATGTTATCCAAACTGCTCCATCTTACCCAGGTATATTTTTGGATAATTACCCAGGTATATTTTTGGATAATTACCTCAACATTCCTTGAGTTTGGCCTCAATTAAATAGAAGTACCCAGATATTTTGAGAAACTATAATAATACTCCTTATCATTAAGTTCATCTGGCCGAAAACTTGTAATGTTCAGGCAACATGTTAGATTTTCGGGGTGTAATTTTAATGTTACACAAGTATCATTAATTTTTCATCAAATCAACTAATAGTAAAAGGGTCTTTTTTCCCTAGTTTTTCAAATCACATGAGTATTTTCTTAATTAAGCAAATTTCAGGAGAATTGAGGTAATTATCACTACTTTCTATCCTTTACATGAAGCCAAAACTCTTGAATTGATTATAATTAAATTAGTGTATTTGAAGTCTAAAAGTTGGAAACTCGTGCAGGAATGGAGCACATTAGTGGTGACATGTTTGTTAGTGTGCCCAAAGCCGATGCCATTTTTATGAAGGTAAAATTGAATCTTCATATTTTCCCAAGAACTAATTTTACCACCTTACTTCTGTAAACTATTCTCAGCAAATATATTTATAAAGACAATCATAATCCCACGCAAAATCCATAATTTTGATGTGGGCCATTTTGTTATTATAGTGTATGTACCTTTAATAACGTTCTTCGCCAAATTTATTCTAGGCCTGCGTATCATATACTTTTTGACAATACATCAACTCCCTTTTTATGTACTTTCATTTTATCTTTCTTAACTGTTTTCATTTAGGGTATTTGATGTTTCAGGATTGCACTAAAGTATTTTTTTTTTTTTTTTTTTTTTTTTACACACACACACACATATAATATTCCTAAAATGTTCTTATTATTATCTATCAAATTAATTATCGATAACTCACAACCTACTATGTACCCCTAGATAGTTTCATCAATTATCATTAGATATGTGTGTATATTATATATATATATAAAATATTCCTAAAATGTTCTTATTATTATCTATCGAATTAATTATTGATAACTCACAACCTACTGTGTACCACTAAATAGTTTCATCAATTATCATTAGATATCTGTGTATATATATATTAAACATATTTTAATTATTTAATTTATGAACATAGGGCATTCATTAGGACTGTCAATAAATAAGGTTAGATTAAATCAAAATACTTTTGATCCGAACCCAACTTTTCTTAGTTTTATATATAACTAAATCTAGCCTAAAGTTCTATAGGATTTGGGTTAACTAATACCAAATCCAAATCCTAAAAAATTTCAAAACCTAGTAAGGAAATCTGACCAAATAACAGTACACAACACTCATAGTTTAATATATAAATTATTTTAATAAATAAAATACCTTAGAATTGGAAATTTTTACAATATTCATTTTAGTATTGCATATGTTATATGTAATTTAGTAATTTCTATTAAGATTACATATTGAAAATTATTATAAATTCCTGATTCCTAACAGATCAATTGTTTAATTCCATATTCAAACCCACCTATTTCAGATTATGAATATTTATAATCGAATTTGATTAATGTTTAGTTGGTACAAAATTCTAAAAATTGAATTAGATTCAGCCCGATTTCAAAATGGGTCAAGTGTAAAATCTAACGGGTAAGCTGACGTTTGTCTTCTGCAGTGGGTTTGCCACAATTGGAGTGATTCGCATTGCGAAAAGCTTTTGAAAAATTGTTACCAAGTGTTGCCCGAAAATGGAAAAGTGATTATTGCAGAAAGTATTCTGCCGGAGGACCCACACAGTGGGCCAAATTCTTTGCGGGCAAGCCACATGGATGTGATCATGTTATCTCAAAATACAGGTGGAAAAGAGCGCTCAGAAAGGGAATTTGAGGTATTAGCCAAAAAAGCTGGATTCAAACAGTTTATCAAAGTTTGTAGTGCTTTTGATATGTGGATCATGGAATTTCACAAATGATGGGAAAGTTTGTGGGCTTTTTGGCAAGATTTGGAAAAGCATGTTGGGCTTGTTTCAAAATTATGTTTGTGCTTTCTTTCTTTTTCTTTTTCTTTTTCCTTTTTTTTTAGGATGAAATAAAGATTTGGAAATAAATCAAGTTGAGTTGAATATAATGTTGTATTGAAAATTGTGTTTGTTATTGACTTGGTTGTTGATTGAATCAACATGAATAAACTTTTTTTCTTGAAGACGATTCATTACATTTCTAAATCATTATAGCAATTACATCCAAAATTAATACCTAATACAATAATTAACAAATTAAAGTTTGGGGTTTTCAGTTATGATTAACCCTTATCATTCCAAATTTGTGGGGAAATTAAGGATAAAAAATTGATTTAAGAAAGAAATTACCTGATCGCAATGAATATAATGAGGTGTAATATCGAAAGGAAACTTTGCACATGTGTGCCTCAGATGGAATAATCTCTACATGCATCTTACCAAGTCTAACAAAACAAGATTATTAGAGGGCAGTGGCAATTCTAGGATCTTAACTTAGTGGGGTCCTTCAAAATGTTATTAAATAATAAAAATTATTTAAAAAAATTATCCACATAAAAAAAAGTGGCACATTAGCATATCAAGATATATATTGCTCTACAATAATTGATAATATTCATATATTCAATAATTTAAAAAACTACAAAAAGATTAACAAAACAATTTCCAAAAATATTATTAATAAAAACGTAAAATTGTAATTTAGTAAAATGGCTTGAGTTTGACAAATTGGTTGAAATTTAATAAGCATAAGATGTGTGCAAAATGATTTGATTTGATATTTAGATGTTGATCGAAGAAAACAAAAATAGCCAAACTCAAGACCTCTTTAAACTTCAAATTCTAGCACAAATTGACTCCTTACATTCCAAGTTTTTCATAGTTTATAGTCCTAAACTTTTATTGGTTTTTTTGTTCCCAATTTGACAATGGAGCCCCATACATATATATTTTACAATTTGAATATATATATATATATAGATCTTACACGCTAGATGCTATAGTAAACAAAGAAAAAAAAATTCAATGGGGTCCTGGGACCCCACTAGGGAAGTTTTGGTATAACGCCACGGATCTCGTCGTATTCCGCCCCGTGATCTGAAACACTACCAACGAACGAATAGCTAAGTAAAATCATTAAACAGAAAATTCAACGTGCAAAAATTCATAACTTAACATTCCAAATATTCCAAGATTACAATCCACAATTTCCAAAATACGAGATGGAATCCAAATTATAAATTATAGCCATGCTCCAACAAAATCTAACTAAGCCAAATATCCATATTTACATGATCTCAAAAAGGAACAAACTACTAGCAGGAAACTATCTAAGTCAAACTGCTCCACAAGGCTGATTTTCTACATGATGTTAATGGAATTATGAGCCCACTGACCCAGTAAAATTTATGGCATAGGACAAAGAATACGAGATGATTCAAACGAAGAACATGTAACAACCAAGACATGAAGGTGATTTCAAAACAAACGTATGAACATTCAAAACGGACGGAACAAACCGATAACATGCAATCATATACCACATCCATGTAATAATATAGTTGAATCAAATATTTAGTGGATCTGTCATCCTTATGTTTTCAATATATATCAAACATGCGAGCCTTATCCCTCCAATACTCCCTCAAGGAGCCTCATACATATGAACAGGCATGGTCGACTCCGCGTGCCATGGAGTAGCTCTTTAGAATCTTATCTATAGTATTAAGTGGGCTGAAAATTCAAGTATCCAAATCATTTTCGAATGTCCACCTCAACGTAGTCATTTATACAATACTCTTACTTTTATTCTCTCTCTCTTCATTTTTTCCATTCTCGAATACCAGTCCAATAATTCGTATTTATTTTATTTTCCAAAAAAGTCAAGACTCATCCAACATTTCTTCTTCCTTCTTTCTCCTGCAAGAACTAGAATATGTGAGTCTTTAATATCTTTCTTTCAAGTATAATATTGATCATAAAATCTTGATTTATTTCAATAACTTTGTGTTATATCAATTATGAGTTTTAGATTATTCGTCATTGCTTTTTTGTACCAATTGAGGCTTTTTGTTTTTATATTGTTCTTATTTGTTTATTTATTCTATTTATACTTTCCTATGATTTCGTATAGAATATTTTTTTCTAGGAAGGAAACTTTTCGTAAGTAAACTTTTTTAATAGAAGAATATTTTTGCGAAAACTTCAAGTAGATATATTTATTCTTTTGTGAAAATCTATTACTTGTGTTATTATCTTATGAGAACTGAAATTGGAGACTAAGGGAATGGTGATGTATTCATTGTTGGTGATTTTACAAATTAGAATAGTTGTACAATAATTTAAAAATATGTCAACACAACATGAAAATTGTAATTATAAAGTGTGTATTTTATTTGAATTTGTACAAATTTATATATATTGTTTTATACTTTTATATTTATATTTATGCCCCCGCTGATAAAATTTTCTGGCTCTGCCACCGTAGCCACAATGGCTCATATTCAATCGAACCAACTAATCGGATTCGGACCCTAGACTTTTGGAAATGTTTATTTCGAAACCTTAAACATGCCTAAATAAGTAAAATATGAAAATCAATCAATACAAACATACATCTGGAAGTTCATTTGATTTGAACCTTGAATTAAGGAAATGATCATTTTGAAAATTTTAAATAATTGAAATGAGATGGAAAATGGTTTAAAATAATTAAAGAGATCAAAATAAAAAAAATTGGGGTCTGTCTTGGGCGCGTTCGCTCTAAAAAACGGGCATGGATGAGCAAACATAGCTAAGGCTACTGACATCGGCGCGTCCGCACATGAACATGAACAGTAACGTGAACATTTTTTTTTTCATCTAGATTCCAGACATCCAAAAATCTAATTTTTAAGTGTGGATTCTAAAAATTTTATTTTAAAATCTATTTTACAAATTTTAAGGGAAAAATTGGTTTTTAAGTCCTTAACCATTTTCTTTCCATTTTCACATTAAAACTCAGATTTATTCAAATGGTCCAAGGTCCTTAGAACATATTCATGCTAGGAATGAGGGTTCTTAACATTTAAGAGGCCCAAGTCATCATTCAAACAGGAATGGAGCCAACAATCAAATATTATTGTATAGACTAAAACAAAAGCTCCATATCACAATTTAGTTCAACAATGGTCACAAGATTTCATATAGAAACAATGGAGAAAAAGCCATAGATCTCACCTCCGTCCTAAGCTCTTAAAAGAAGATTTGATTGGTTCAAAGAGGAGTTCAAATACCTGACAAATCAAGTTCTATACTTAAGTTAAGTTTGATCTCATCTCACCATAAATCTTTATATAATCATAAATTCATTTTTACCAAGGCAAAGAGAGTATCCCTAGACTTTTCTCTTATCAAATGATTGAGTGTTGATTCACGATAAGTGTAGTTCTTCCTTAAAATTTGAAAGTTGCAAGAAATGTTATAGAATATAATATTTAGAGATAATAGAGAGTGAGAGGAGTTGTTTTGAAAATGAAAATGTGGAAGACAAGAACTCCACTTAACACTTTTTTTTTTTGATAAATCACTTAACACACTTATTTATTGGTGGAACCAATGGCTCCTTAGCAGTGAAAAGTTGGTCCAAGGGTTGGCTTGCGAATTTTCAAAACTTTTTGTGTGATTGAAGTAAATTGATGGGAGTGGGCGAGAGATTTCCTCACCCACATCTGCAGCTGACCATCCAATTGAGGATTTCCTTCCTTTTTTGTTTTTGGAAAATTTTGAAATTGAATCAATGATGTTAGGCTAGCTTTTGGGATTAGTTTGGACTTGTTTTTTGGGCCAAAAGGGTTTGTTTTGGGTTGAAAACGGGGCTTAAACAATATCTCAATTGTACAAAAAAATTTTCAAATATACTGAAGTTGTTTTGACAATAAAATAATTTTCATGATTACTAAAACGTTTTATGGTTTGAAAATGAAGAGTTACAATTTTCAATTAGGAAAATTTTTGGACTGTTATACTCTCCCTCTTTAAGAGAATCTGATCCCAAGATTCACACCTTATTTGAACAAGTGATGATACTTGTCTCATATCTCATTCTCACATTCCCAAATTTCCTCTTCTACTTTCAGATTTCTCTAAGGTATCTTAACTTGAGATATCTTACGATTCCTAAGTTTGGGAACCTGAGAATCTATGATTTGGACAGATTGTTCTACATATGTAAGGTCACTCTGGACGGGAACATCAAGATGGTCGATGACATACGAGGGATCAGGATAATATTTTCTCAACTGGGATACATGAAACATGTTATGGATCCCAGTAAGGTTAAGTGGGAGATCCAGTCGGTATGCTATAGGGCCAATTCGTTCCACAATCTCAAAGGGCCTTGTATATCTAGGATTTAGCTTCCCATTTTTGCCCATTCTCCAAATTTTCTTCTGCGGAGCGATTTTCAAGAATACCCGATCTCTAACATTAAATTCTAAATCTTTCCTCCATTTATCATTTTAGCTTTTTCTGGTGATCCTAAGCTATTTTCATATTTTTCTTGATGATCTGAGTTTTATCTATTGCCTCTGGATCATTTCAGATGGCAGTGCATTTTTTTTTGGATTCGAGGTGCTATTTGTCTCATTGAAATCCTAGTAAAGGGGTGACCTACACCTTCTACCATACAAGGCTTCGTATGGTGCTATCTGAATGGAGGCTTGATAGCTATTATTATAACCGAATTCTACCAAAGGCAGATGCCTATCCCAATTTTCAGGAAAATTCAAAACACATTCTCACAACAAATCTTCTAATGGTTGAATTAGCTTTTTTGATTGTCCATTAGTTTGGGGATGTGTAATAGTACTGAATAGCAATTTCTTCCCTAGATGCTCTTGCAAGCTTCTCCATAATCTCGCCATAAATTTTGGATCCCTATCAGAGACAATACTTTGAGGAATCCCATGGAACCTTATTATCTCCTTAATGTAAACTTCGGTGAGTCACTCAACATTGTACTGGGTCTTGATAGGCAGAAAATGTGCCAACTGTATAAACCTATCAACCACCACCTAGATATTATCATATCCACCACGCATAACAGGTAGACCCGTCATGAAGTCCATGGTGATATGATCCTATTTTCAACTTGAGATTGGGAGCGGTTGTAAGTTTCCAAATGGTCTTTGGTGGCTCTGCTTTCACTTGTTGGCAGGTCAGACATTTCTGGATACAGCCAACTATATCCTTCTTCATTCTTTTTTACCAGAACTTCTATTTTAGGTCCTTATGCATTTTTGTTCCTCCAGAATGCACTGAAAACTTGGTCTGATGTGCTACAAATAGCACCTTTTTTTAACCACAACTCGATTTCTGAATCGCAACAACCTATTGGTATCGATCCTAAAATCGGGTCTCATCTCACATTTAAGCTTATGAACCCAACCATCTCCTTCTTGGGCTTTTAGGATCTCATTATACATCTTTGGGTAAATGCTCATACTTGCCAATTTTTCTTTTCAACTTAGAGATCGGCAACAACATTTGCTTTTCCTGGGTGATAAGTAATAGTGAAGTCATAATCCTCAAGGAATTTCATCCATCGTCGTTGTCTTAAATTCAAGTTTTTCTGACTGAAAATAAACCTCAGACTCTTATGGTTGGTAAAGACTTCCACCTTAGTTTCATATAAATAGTGACGCCATTTTGATAAGGCAAAAACTACTGCTGCCAATTTTGGATCATGAGTGGGATAGTTTAACTCATGATTTTTCAGCTTTCTTGATGCATAGGCAATCACTTTGTCCTTCTATATTCGAACACATCCTAATCCTTCTTTAGAGGCATCTGTATAAACCATAAACTCTTCTGACCTATCAGGCAGTACAAGTACTAGAGCTGTCGTCAATCTTTTCTTTAATTTCAAAAAATTCTCTTGACACTATTGGTCCCATACAAATTTTCATCCTTCTAGGTCAGTTTAGTGAGCCATCCGGCCAACTTAGAGAAATTTCAGATAAATTTTCTATAGTATCCAGCCAATTTTAGAAAACTTCTCACTTCAGTAACCGTTTCAGGTCTTTTCCATTTTAGAACTGTTTCGACTTTTTCTGAGTCCACTTTCAGTCTATTTTGAAATATTATATACCCCAAAAAAGTAACCATATTTAGCCAAAATTCACACTTGCTGAATTTGGCATACAGTTTATGCTCCTTTAAAGTTTGAAGGACAACCCGTAAATATCTTTCATTCTTCTTTTTTAATTTGGAATAAATCAAAATATTATCTATGAAAATTACAATGAAGCAATCTAGGTAAGGGCGAAACACTCGATGTATTAAATTCATAAACGCCACAAGAGTATTAGTTAATCTAAAGGGCATGACTATAAATTCAAAATGCCCATAACGAAAATTAAATGTAATTTTAGAAATATCTATTTCCCGTATTTTTAAGTAGTAATACCCTTATCTCAAATTCAACTTGGAATAAACAGCAAACTCTTGAAGGTGATCAAACAATTCGTTTGTGTAGGGTAAGGGGTATTTATTCTTGATAGTCACTTTATTTAATTCTCTATAATCAATGTACATTCTTAGTGACTCGTCCTTCTTTTTTACAAAGAAGACCGGAGCTCCCCAAGGTGACAAGCTTGGTTGTATAAAATTTTCTCTAGTAGTTCTTGTAATTGTTCTTTTAATTCCTTTGACTCTACTAATGTTATCCTATAGGGAATTTTTGAGAATGACGCTACCCCAGGAATTATTTTAATCACAAATTCAATTTTCCTATCTGGGAGTAGTGAGTTCAATTCTTTTGAAATACCTCAGGAAATTCGCTTACCACCTTAACATCTTTCAGCCCATTTTATCATAAGGTTTATTTATTAGATAGGCTAGGAATCCTTGTCCTCTCTTTTTTGATAATTCTCTTGGCCCTCACAGTAGAAATGATAGGAATACTATTATTCTTGACTGTACTGTTGGTACCAATTCCAATCCATTACCCAACTTGACTGTTTTAGTATGACAGTTAACCACAACTTGATGCTAGAATAAACAACTCATTCCCAAAATGAGATCATAGTCCTAGATTGGTTGTTCAATTAAATCTGCGCTAAAGTTCTAATTCTCTATAACTACAGGGCATTTAGGGTATCTTATCCTAATTTCATAGTACTCTCCAACTGGAGTTTGAATCTTATAGGAGATGTTCATGTTTTCAGAAGATAAGTCTAATATCCTAGCACAGTCAAGTGAAATAAAAAAAATACATTATACTAAGATCAAAGAAAGCTTTACAAATAAAATTTTGAAGAAGAATCTTACCTTCCACAGCCTGGGTGGGGTTTGTGCCTTCCTCTCCTGTCAAAGCATAGGCTCTAGCTTTGACCCGGGCGCGCCCAACTGTGCCCTGCTGCTGAGTCTGTATTCCAAAATTACCACCATTGCGGTTCTTTGGGCAATCCTTAAACGTGTGTTAGTCACTCCCACATATCAAGCCCTTGCCCTGCTTCTTCCAACACTGTGCTTCATGGTGAATTGTTCTCCCGCAGTATCCACAATTCGCTTGTCCTGCTACTGCTGGGGCTTTGCCCTTATCCACTAGTATTGTCGTATTTCTCGTTTTAGGCTTCTTGCCGTGGAAGCCTTACTTTCCTTTCTCCTGGTCAGACTTGCTTGACCACCTTCATTTTCTTTTTTTCTCTATCTTGCGGAGTTTTTGAAACTCCGCTTCAAGTTTCATAGCCGTCTCAATGGCATTGTCGTAGTCATGTCATTGATGGCCAATGAACACCTCAAATCAGGTCTAAGGCCCTCTATAAACTTTTGCCATCTTTCCTTATCTGCCAGCATGTACGGATCATACTGAATGAGCCAATTGAACTCAGCTTCGCACTTAGCCACAGATAGCGATCCTTGAATTAATCACATAAACTCCTTTTCTCGGAGGTTTCTGTCCACTTGTGGTATGAATTTTTTTAGAAACTCTTTCCTGAATCGTCTCCAGGTTCCATTGATTCTGTCTCTTTCCCATCTTCTTCCTATGATCACCCACCAGTGATACTCAGCTCCTTCAAATAAATAGGTGGCATATCGTACATTTTGGAGATCAGAATAATTCAACATCCTGAATTTTTTTTCAACTTTAACCAACTAGAATTCAGCTCTATGATCATCTAGTTCGCCATCAAACTTTAGTGAGTTAAATCGTAGGAACCTGGCTAACATCTTATCATTAGACTCCTCCTTTTGTCTACGTCTTTCTTATTCTTGAGGGTGGCCTTGATTTGAGGCTTGAAGTAACCGGATTAATAATTATTTAGCTTCTGGGGGAGTCCTTCATCGGGGTTCATTGGGAACTTGAGAAATTGGTTCTTGGGGATTGGATTCATGATGCTCTCATTGGGGCACAGTGTTATCGACATTATTGGGCATATCAGGAGCCCGTAGTTTCTCAAATAGCACCTGTTTAGGCATCCCTCTTTTCCTTGTGGGCTCATTATGAGATGTGTTTTCACTAGATGCCATTTAATCTGAAAGTCATAGGATAAGTTTTAATAACGATTATAGTTTCATGATTGCATATAGAGATTATGAGATAGAAAGACACGTTTTGGCACATTCAAAGATCTCAAGTCAAAAAAGCATTTCATTTCATTCTTGAAGCTTGATGCCTATATTGTTCAAATCATATGGTTATCAACCATATCTAAAATGCAAAAAAAAAAAAGATAGCTTCATAACCATATTCAAAAGAGAGAAATTCCTATATATTAATACCTATACAAAATATTTCTAGCCATACTAAGCTAGAATTCCCCATATTGCATACAAAGATCAAATAGTTAACAACATACTAATCATATACAATATTAAAGAAAGAAAAGAATGAAAAGAAAACCCCACAATCCAACACCACTTCAATAACCCGATTATGTATTCAGCGTATGTCGAGGATCCTCCTCGAGGTCCTCTTCCGGTTTCTCTTCCAGATCTTTCTTTGGCTCACTATCCTCTCTATTATTCTCTTTATGCTCAGCCTTGCCTCCTGAATCACTTCGGGCCCTCGGGTTGTCCAAAGCCTGCAAGGTCCTCTCCACCCAACCAAGATCTGTATTGTCATCTCTAACTTCTCTCGAAAGAGGAGGTAGCAGAGGCCTCACACTGATACAGGCCGTCATACGTGGCCTTCTCAAAGCACTAGGAGAGGCAGTAGAGGGTCCTACTCCACAACTCGTGACAGGGAGTGTTCGGGACCTAGGGACCGTGAGGCGTGACATCGAATCTCTCATGATTCCCTCACCAAATATCGAGGGAATCCATAGGGCCTAGAATCTCGGGATGACTTCTTCTTTAACGCAGTCTTGTGCAAGCCACTCCATCCCTACCATAACATCTGTGGCTTGCCAAAAAGCCTCATCTACTTGACGTTATATTCTGAAGTTTCGATGCTGCAATTGGTGCTTAGATGTCACCATCTCTATTTCTTTTTTCACTCACTTGCTATAAATTTGATATAAATAATGCTCCTTAAGGTAGGCATCCTTCCAACAATCTCTCTCCCGCTTTATCTCCATGATGATAGCCTCATAATCGATCTTTTACTTCTTTAAGGGCCCAATGTTACTATTGCTATCACTGTGATCAGAGTCCGAACTAGTCCACTCATTCAAGGGATTATTGGCCTTGTCCATCTATCACGACAAAAGAAAGCAAACATAATTAATGACGAGAGACGGGAATAAAAGGCAAAATTCTAAGAATCTAAACCATTGAGGTTTTTTATCGTAGGCTCTAATATCACCTATAATGCCCTGGATCCCGTTGCATTCTATCTTGTGATTCAAAATGCTACCAAAGAACGGATAGCTAACTAAAATCATTAACTAGAAAATCCAACGTGCAAAATTTTATAACTTAATATTCCTAATATTCCAAGATTACAATCCATAATTTCCAAAATACAAGAGGAAATCCAAATTATTTACTAATCATAGCCATGCTCCACAAAATCTAACTAAGCAAAATGTCCATATTTATCTGATCTCAAAAGGGAACAAAATACTAGCTGCAAACCATCTAAGTCTAGTTGCTCCAAAAGGCTAATTTTCCACATGATGTTAATGGAATCATGAGTCCACTGACTCAGTAAAATTTATGGCATAGGACAAGGAATACGAGATGGTTCAAATGAAGAACATGTAACAAGCAAGACATGAATGTGATTTCAAAACAAACATATGAACATTCAAAATAGACGGAACAAACTGATAACATGCAATCATATACCACATTCATGTAACAATATGGCTAAATCAAATGTTTGGTGGATTTGTCACTCTTATATCTTCAACACATATCAAATATGTCAGCCTTCTCCCTCTAATACTCTCTCAAAGAGAGTCATACATACGAACAGGCGCAGTTGACTCTGCTTGCCATGGAGAAGCCCTTCAGAATCCTACCTGTTCTACCCACCAAATAGGAATTTCTAGGGGTTTTCATTGTTGACCCGATGTCGCTCAATCAAATCTCTCTGTACATTCACAGAGCCCAATATACGAACATTTATATAGGTTTAGAGACAAATGAATCATATCAAAACATATATGAACATATCAAGTCCATATAGCCATAATGGCTCATATTTAATCGAACGAACGAATCAATTATATAAATTAGACTCGGACCATGGACTTTTAGAAAAATTTATTTCAAAGCCTTAAAGATGCCTAAAGAAGTGAAATATGAAAATCAATCGGTAACAAACATAAATCTCGAAGTTCATTTGATTTGAACATTGAATTAAGGAAATGATCGTTTTGAAAATTTTAAATAATTGAAATGAAATGGAAAATGGCTTAAAATAATAAAAGAGATCAAAACAAAAAAAAATTGGGGTCTGTCACGGGAGCTTTTGCTCTTAAAAACGGGCACGGACGGGCAGGCGCAGCCGAGGCTATTGACCGCAGCGTGTCTGCATGCTGTTCATGTGCGGACGTGCATGAATAGTAATGTGAACAGTGTTTTTTTTTTCTTTTTTTCTGTCCAGATTCCAAACATCCAAAAATCCAATTTTTAAGTAAGGATTTTGAAATTTTATTTTAAAATCTATTTTACAAATTTTAAGGGAAAATCGGTTCTTAAGTCCTGAATCGTTTTTTTTTCCCACTTTCACATTAAAAGTCAGATTTCTTCCAATGGTCTAAGGTCCTTAGAACATATTCATGCTAGGAATGAGGGTTCTTAATATTCAAGAGGTCCAAGGCATCATTTAAATGGGAATGGAGCCAACAAATCAAAGATTATCGTATAAACTGAATAAAATCTCCATATCACAATATAGTTCAACAATGGTCATAAGATTTCATATAGAACAATGGAGAAAAAGCCATAAATCTTACCTCTGTCCTAAGCTCTTAAAATGAAGGTTTGATTGGTTCAAAGAGGAGTTCAAACCCCTAACAAATCAAGTTTATACTTAAGTTAAGCTTGATCTCATCTCACCATAAATCCTTATATAATAATAAATTCAATCTTATCAAGGCAAACAGAGTATCCCTAAACTTTCTCTTTATCAAATGATGGAGTGTTGATTCAAGATAAGTGTAGTTCTTCCTTAAGATTTGAAAGTTGCAAGAAAATGTTATAAAATGTGTAGAGATAATAGAGAGTGAGAGGAGTTATTTTGAAAATGAAAATATGGAAGACAAGAACTCCACTTAACACACTTATTTATAGGTAGAACTAATGGCTCCTTAGTAATGAAAAGTTGGTCCAAGGGTTGGCTTGTCAATTTTCAAAACTTTTTGTGTGATTGAAGTGAATTGATGGGAGTGGGTGAGGGATTTCCTCATCCACATTCTGCAGCTGACCGTCCAGCTGCAGATTTCATTCTTTTTTCTTTTTTTGGAAAATTTTGAAATTGGGTCAACTATGTTGGGCTAGGGTTTGCGATTGGTTTGGGCTTGTTTCTTGGGCCAAAAGGGCTTGTTTTGGGCTAAAAACGGAGCTTAAATAAGATCTCGATTTTACGAAAAATTTTTCGAATGTAAAGAAGTTGTTTTGACAATAAAATAATTTCTGTGATTGTGAAACATTTTATCGTTTGAAAACGAAGAGTTACAATTTCTAATTAGGAAAATTTTTGGGGTGTTACATGTGGCATCGCGACTGTTAGAGGGAAAGCATCGTTAGGACACTTGCAATCAAATCAATCTAAAACACAATTCTTAAAGGTCATTGAACTTTAGACAAATTTGAATTGAAATATTTTCTACCGAATACCACAAAAAAGTTCAAAAACTTTTATAATTCATTAACCAATCAATTCAACTCAAGTAACCTCGACGTAAGATCTCTAAATTTAACAAGTTTCATAAAATTAAACAATAATTCCTAAATGTAGTTGTGTTACCACTTAACTTAATCACATAATTCAAAAATTTGAAATAAAATTCTAAACATAAGCCTAAATAGACATTTATGTGTAACAAAATCAAATGAACCCACTTCACATAATAATGAAATAAAAAAATAAATTAACAAAAGAAAACCAAAAAACAAAAAGACTAAAATTGAGAAATAACCAGCCCTTTTTCAGCAACTACACGCAAATCATTATCAAAATCTATAGATGAAGAAAGCTTCAAAAATTCTATATCATTTTTTGGGATCAAAATCAAGAATAAAACAATCTTCTTCCTCTTCAGATTTCTTAATTTCATCCCTATTTTTCACAACTAAAATTGGTCTTAAAGAAGTGCATTTTTCATTTTTTATTTTTCTATTTCTATTACTCCTTTTTCTTTTGAGCCAATGGAGATTTTATTTGTGGTATGAGCCTATTTCTACCTATTTTTGAGAAAATAATTCCCAAGATTTTAAAATTTTGAGATAGAATTTAGTTGAATATTATGTTAGAAAATTAAGCTCTCAAGGAATTAGTCCCTCCATATAAGTTGCAACACTTCATGAATGATTAAAGTGTTCAAGTTGCAACTTTTTGTGAATTTTTTTTTCAAGAATTATAAATTTAGGTTAATGATATATGTTTAAGAGGGTGCAACATTTTGTAAAATAGTGTTTATTATTATTATTATTATTATTATTATTATTATTATTATTATTATTATTATTATTATTATTATTATTATGTGTGACGCCGCGGGTCACGATAGCACGTCAGCCCCGTGGTCCAGAACGTCACTCGTAGTCGGGTTACAAACTAAAACTAAAACAGGAATTGACATGCTCAAATCAAACTAAATCTATCGAAAATTTATTCATACTAGAAGTGTTCATACATATTGCATAACTTCCCAAAATAAACTCAACTATCTACATTTACAATTCATTAGATCAAAAGTCTAGTTGAGCTATTACATGCTTGCTACAGTACCAAAAATTTAAACTGATTAGGCTTGATTCTTCAGTCAATGATTCACAGCTTAAGATCCTACATAATTTAACATGGAATCATGAGTCACACGGCCCAGTAAAACTTATGGCATGACGAGAGAATTGAGAGAGTTCCAAACAATAAGTATATCGATAATAGGACAAGAATGTGATATCAATAAGCAATTCAGAACATTCAGAATAAACAGATCAAGTCAATAACAGGTATCACATTCGAGTCATCAGGCAGAAACAGGTGTTTGGTAGGTCTATCACCCTTATATCTTCAATATAATCATGTAAAATCCTTGTCCCTCCAACTCTCGAAAGAGCAACAAATACAAAGAAAAACAGCCAACGTATGTGCTTTTGGAATAATCCCTCAGAACCCTACCTCCAGGGTCGTCCGGATTATTCCTTAGATGAGGATTTATATGAGTTCGTATTGACAACCCGACGTTGCCCAATTCGACACCCATATAAAGTCCTAAGGCTCGACAGACAGACAAAATAGTAGGCTACAATGAACAGGACAGTCTAACTGAATCAGAATCAGGAAGTCGTTGGCTCAGTTTGATTGACTAATAACGATAGGACAGATAATTCGAAAACTAGGTCAATCATTTAGTTCAAATAAACTTGGATTAGACTATGGACTAGAGGATTCATCGTTTTGAAAACTTAATCATACTTTAAAAGATTGTATACGGACTTGATTTAACCAAATGAAGCCGAAAAATCAAATCGTGAAATGTCAAAATGGGCACTTAAGCATGGGTTTGAGTGCCCAAACGAATGATTTTCTCCAATGAGCTGGGCGCTTGGGCGCCCAGATTCTGAAGTGGTCGACCAGACCCGGCACTTGAGAGCCCATTACGAGCGCTTGACCGCCCAGTGGGCGCTTGGGCGCTCGTTTTGGGCGTTTGAGCGCCCAGCCTTGGCCGAAATTTTAGTTTTTCGTTTTGTTATTTTCTTTTGATTTTTGATTCAAAACCACATTTTTGGTATTATTTTACGTCTATAAACATTTATAAACATCATTTTAAGTTTTGATTAATGATTTTTTGAAAAACAGAAACCAAGTCAAAATGTGCCATTAAGTCCATATCTTTCATTTTTGTCCATTTCTAGGTTGTCGAATCACCTCATAGTCCATGGTGTTTGATTCCATAACAGTCCAGAGCGCAGGTAATAATGTCCAAGGGACGTCTAGGCTTAAGGTGATCATATTCATGGTTTGAACATACATGACAAGGGCATCATTTGCATAATCAATTAAGAGCTCATATCCAACAATCATATCATCATGAATCACATATTGAGGAACTTATCATAGGATAGCACATGGATTATGAAAGGAACATATGCTCAAGAATAGAAGCGAAAAGCCATAAATCTTACTTGCTAGAGCTTCTAGGCTCACCTTGATGCTATGCTAGATGATCCCAAAAGTTGAGTTAAACACCTAAGGTAACCAAAATATGTGTTAACTCCTTCACAACCATATCACATTCACTCATTTGACAAGCTAACACTAAACTTACCAAGGTAGGAATGTGTTTCCCCAAAGTTTTCCCTTTGTTTTTTCCTTGCTTAAAAGAGAAATTAG
>JACFYI010002893.1:348239-364485 GCA_014898755.1 Handroanthus guayacan
TCTATACCATTCAGTTTTCTTATCCTAGGCTCTGATACCACCTGTAATGCCTCGGGTCACGATAGCACGTTAGCCCCGTGATCCGGAACGTCATTCGCAGTTGGGTTACATACTAAAATCAAAACAGGAATTAACATACTCAAATCAAACTAAATCCATAGAAAATTCATTCATACTAGAAGTGTTCATACATATTTCATAACTTCCCAAAATAAACTCAACTGTCTACATTTACAAATTATTAGATCAAAAGTCTAGTTGAGCTATTACATGCTTGCTATAGTACCAAAAATTTGAACTGATCAGGCTCGATTCTTCAGTCAATGATTCACAGCTTAAGATCCTATATAATTTAACAAGGAATCATAAGTCACACGACCCAGTAAAACTTATGGCATGACGAGAGAATTGAGAGAGTTCCAAACAATAAGTATATCGATAATAGGACAAGAATGTGATATCAATAAGCAGTTCAGAACATTCAAAATAAACAGATCAAGTCAATAACAAGTATCACATTTGAGTTATCAGGCAGTAACAGGTGTTTGGTAGGTCTATTACCCTTACATCTTCAATATAATCATATAAAATCATTGTCCCTCCAACTCTCGAAAGAGCAATAGATACAGAGAAGCACAGTCGACGTACGTACTTTTAGAATAATCCCTCAGAACCCTACCTCCAGGGTCGTTCGGATTATTTCCCAGATGAGGATTTATATGAGTTCGTATTGACAACCCGATGTTGCCCAATCTGATACCCATATAAATTTCCAGGGCCCGATAGACAGACAGAACAGTAGGCTACAATGAACAGGACAGTTTAACTAAATCAGAATCAGGAAGCCATTGACTCAGTTTGATTGACTAATAACGATAGGACAAATAATTTGGAAACTAAGTCAATCATTCAGTTCAAATAAACTTAGATTAGACTATGGACTAGAGGATTCATCGTTTTGAAAACTTAATCATACTTTAAAAGATTGGATACGGACTTGATTTAACCAAACGAAGCCGAAAAATCAACTTGTGAAATGTCAAAGTAGGCACTTAAACGCGGGTTTGGGCACAAACGAACGATTTTCTCCAGTAAGCTGGGTGCTTGAGTGCCTAGCCTCTGGAGTGACTGCAGTGAGCTGGGCGCTTGGGCGCCCAGATTCTGGAGTGGTCGACCAAACCGGGCGCTTGAGCGCTAGTCTCGGCCGAAATTTTAGTTTTTCATTTTGTTATTTTCTTTTGATTTTTGGTTCAAAACCACATTTTTGGTATTGTTTTAGGTCCATAAACATTTATAAAATATCGTTTTAAGTTTTGATTAATGATTTCGAAAAACAGAAACCAAGTCAAAATGTGCTTAAGTCCGTATCTTTCATTTTTGTCCATTTCTAGGTTGTCGAATCACCTCATAGTCCATGGTCTTTGATTCCATAACAGTCCAGAGCTCAGGTAATAATGTCCAAGGGACGTCTAGGCTTAAGGTGATCATATTTATTGTTTGAACATACATGACAAGGGCATCATTTGCATAATCAAATAAGAGCTCATATCCCACAATCATATCATCAAGAATCACATATTGATGAGCTTATCATAGGATAGCACATGGATTATAAAAGGAACATATGCTCAGAAATAGAAGCGAAAAGCCATAAATCTTACTTGCTAGAGCTTCTAGGCTCGTCTTGATGCTATGCTAGATGATCCCAAAAGTTGAGTTAAGCACCTAAGGCAACCAAAATATGTGTTAACTCCTTCACAACCATATCACATTCACTCATTCAACAAGCTAACACTAAACTTACCAAGGTAGGAGTGTGTTTCCCCAAAGTTTTCCCTTTGTTTTTTCCTTGCTTAAAAGAGAAATTAGTGAATGTGTGTATATTGGAGAAGTGCCAAGAGAGAGGAGAGGAGAGGGAGTGTTGTGTCCAATTTTCAGATTTAGGGAAGTGTAAAGAATGGCATTCAAGTCTCAAGTCTCCTTTATAGAGTGTAGAGGTTGCTTGGTCAAGGGTTTTCCATCATTGGATCATGGTTTGGCTACCAACTAATATGGTTTTCATCAAAAGAGCATGGTTTACCATGCTTAGCCACCATAATTTCTGATTGCTTGTACATACATATGATATATACATATAAATTTGGAAATGTTTGGTATGTGTGTATATATATACAAGGGCTAAAGTTGGGAAAATAATTGGGCCATCACTTGGGCTAAATTGGTATCTAATTGGGCCGAATGTATGGTGGAAGTCGAGGCCCAATTGAGAGAAAAATATTTGGACAAGTGATACGTGATTTTGAAATTAAACATTACTCATTCTCTTGAATTCGTTTTGATTTCTTTCCAAAATGGATGAATTTTTGAAATTTTCAAGTTAGGGAAATTCCTGGGTGTCACGTTATGGAATATGAGAAATGAAATAATAAAAATACAAACTATATTATGAGCACTTGATATAATTAAGTTGTGATAGTCCCCTTAAACTAATTTATTATTTCAACAATATACAAAGCAATTGTGCTTCTCGCCATTTTGATCAAACTTACAAGTTTCAAAAATTAAACACTAATTAATTACTACACTTAATTAAGATTTTGAAATAAAATTTTGAAAAGTAATTAACACATCATTGTTTGTCTAATGTATTTTCACATAAACAGTATTTGTTTGGAAAACTACAACAACAAACCTACCTATGAAAAATTTGGCAGTACTTAACTAAATTTATATAACATTACAAATGAACTTTTTATATAAGATGTTCTGTGACACCCTGAAAATTCTCCTAAAATAAAATTTTGAATCACCAATTTTTCGAATAATATTTCGTTTTCAAAATCACGAATACTGTTTAACATCAAACTAAGTTTTGTGCATCCGAAAGATTTTTGTGTATTCAAATTTCATTTTCATGCCCGATCTTGATCCAAATGATCCCCGAAAACTCCCCAAATTAAAATTTTGAACCGCCGTTTTTTTCGAAAATTAATCCGATTTCAATTTAATGAAAAAAGTTTTAACCTCAAAATAAGTTTCGTGCACCCGAAATATTTTCATGCATTTGGATTCCGATTTCTTGCATAAAACTGGACCAATAAACTACCGAAAGCCCAAGAAATGGCTTAAAACTTATCCCCAAAATCAACCCCCACTTTTGACCCAATAATTAAACATTTCAAAAAAAAAAATAGAAAATCATATCAGATTTTCTGAAGTGAGGCAGCTGGATTTTTTTTCTCATGAAACATGGGATTGGTTTGCAATTTTAAATGCCAAAAATTTGTGACCAAGTATTGCTTTTCTCATTCACCATAAATAAGGGATTGAAGACTTGAATGTTTGCACTTTTCCACCTCATTTGCTTGCAAGATTACCACTTCTTTCAGATCCTTTTCCTCCTTCTCTTGGCAGCTCCACTTTCACTTCGCACACATTCACAAATTTCATATGTTTCATAAATCATCAAAGAGGAAAATTAAAAGGAAAATTAGGTGGTGTTTTCTCAACCATTTGTAAGTTTAGCGCAAGATTATTGGTAAGGTTATGATTTAAGCTTAACCTAAGTGTAATCTTCATTGTAGGAGCTTGAATCATCTTGTGGAGCTATCTATCATTGACAGGTTTAGGCTTCAACAATGTAAGACTTATGCACTCTTGCTTCTTTTCAATGAGCATACGAATCATTCTATGACTTGTATGTCGATCTTGTGTTAAGCTTATTAAAATCCTGATCACATTGATATTATTGATGCTATAAGCTTATTGTTGCTATTATTGTTAATTCCTCTGTGTGTGTGTGTGTGTGTATATATATAAGCTCAAACCATTGAAATGAACATCCAAAACCCTCTTGTATATTCTTGATGTCTTGATCTAGGCTTGGGATTGATATTGAACCATGGACATTGGGCTATGATAGAGTTTATGAAACCAAAAATTGAAGGAAATGGAAGAATATGGACTAAGAAAACCATTTACGAACTTGATCACCATCTTTCATTAAATCACAAAACAAACCTTAAAACTATGATTTGCAAATACTATACTATAAATGACCATCCTAAGAAATGTGGTCTTAAATGACCATCCACTGTTTGAGTGCCCAAACTTGTGCCTAAGTGCTCATTCCATTGAGCCAAAATGTGTTTTTTCGACTTTGTTTTGATTAATCGAGTCCATATCTAACCTTTCTAAATATGTTTAAGATTTTGAAATAAAAATTCTTCTAATCCATATTCCAATTCTGCTGTTTGTTTGCTATGATTTTTTGATCAAATATGTGCCTGAAGAGGCTTCATGTTTCAAAGAATTCCTATTCTGAACCGTTTGTTTGATATAATTGGCCAAATTCTGAATCGTTTGTTTGGTATGATCGGCTATTCAAATATGTGCCCAAAGTGGCTTCATGATATAAGATTTGTCCAATATATTCAGTTTGTTTTAAGCTTATATGAATTTATGTATGTTGGGCCCTAGGAATTTTTAGGGGTATCGGATTGGGTGATATCGAATCGACAATCTGAGCCCTTAGGAATTCTTATATATTGGATAGCTCAGAGGGGTTCTGGAGGTAGGATTCCGAAGAGCTACTCTTGAGACTCATGGTCGATCATGCTGCGGCGGCTGTGTCTCAAATACTATATGGCTCTCTTCGAGCGGCCGCTCAGAGAAGTAAATGGAGGAATAAGGATTATATATATGTTATATACTGGAGTTATAAGGGTAACGGATCTACCAAATATTTGAATCAGCCTTATAAGCTTTGTTGACATGAATGTGATATACGATTTATGATATCCATTCATTCTGTTGTTCTGAAATGTCATATCAGGTCACATTCATGATTTCTATTCTTGATATGCTCATTGCTCGAATCTTGTATTCCTATCCTAAGTCATAAGTTTTACTGGGTCAGTGGACTCATGATTCTATAAATATCATGTAGGTTCTTAGACCGTAGATTTAGTGACTGAAGCTCCGTGTTAGTATATGATTTTTCTTTTGGAATTTATGTATATAAGCATGTATCTTGGTATGTTGACCGTTTAGATTTATGATTTGTTAGAATGTATAGATTGTTGGTTTGTAATAATTAGAATATCCGAATGTAATATTTTGGAAACTTTTGGCATGCAATGATAATTCCTATTGGGATTTTAGTTTGAAATGCAATTCATTAGTTCCTGTTTTGGTTTTAGTATGTTATCCATCCACGAGTAACATTTCGGATCACAGGGCGAAAAGCTACCATGACTTGGGGTGCTACAGGTATTATCAGAGCCTAGGATAAAAAACCTCGATGGTATAGATTCGTAAAATTTTGCATTTATTTCTGTTTCTTATCGCTAACCTTGATCAGTCTATTCTCATGTGGTAGATTGATAAAGGGAAGAAGAAGGTTGTAGAGTGGAAAGACTCCGAATCAGATCATCGTTCAAGCAATAACAATATTGGGCCCTTAAAGAAGCCTAGGATCAAGGATTGGGATAGAGAGATGGAGAAAAAGGAGGAGAAAATCGAGTATTGGCAAAATGTATATGCGGAATTTTATATGTTACACCAAGACCATAGGAAGTGGGCTAGAGAGGAAGTAGAGAAGATGACCTTCAGACATCGAGCCCAATGTGTCACTTTCAAGAACATGGTAGCAGGCAATCGATTATATTTCCACTAACGGCTCAAGGAAGTGATAAACCAACTTGAGGAAATCCCCCAATAACTAAAGGATGCGACATTTGGCCTTGAATTGAAGACACAAGACTACATAAGTGGAGAGGCTATACTAGTGTTTGAGAGGCAAAGGATGAGGATGGATTCCAACAAGAATAGCGGAGTTGATGGCAAAATTAATAGTACTGAGGGCAGTGAAGGGGGGAATGATGATGATGAACCTAAGGAGGAGTCCGTTGAGGGTCCTTGTCACCTGCCGAATGCTTGATATAGATCCTAGAAGTATGGCATGATGGGATTATTTTTCTTTTCTTTTCTCTCTTGTTTTCCTTACTTCTTTTACATAGTATTGTAAGTTTAGAATCTTGTATGCAAGTGAGGAACTCTAGTTTAGAATAGCTGGAAATATTTTGTATAGGTTAGTATTTACAATTTTCCCCCGCTTTGAATGTGGTTGTGGAGCCATCTCTCTTTTGTGTTTTAGAGATGGTTTAATAACCATACGATTCGAACATGTAAGCACCAAATTTCAAGAATGAAATGAAATCCTATAAGTGCATTTGACTTTAGACACTTGAAAGTGGTTTTATAAACCCTCGCGTTTTACGATCTTTGTATGCAACCAAGAAATTATAAATTGTTATTAAGACCTATTACTATGAATTTCAAATCAAAATATCATCTAGTGAAAATACATCCCGAAATGAACCCACAAGAAAAAGAAATGAAATCCTGCAAGTGATTTTGACTTTAGACATCTGAAAGTGTTTTTATGAACCTTCGCGTTTTATGATCTTTGTATGCAACCAAGAAATTATAAATTGCTATTAAGACCTGTCGCTATGAATTTTAGATCAAAATATCATCCAGTGAAAATACATCCCGAAATGAACCCACAAGAAAAAGAGGGAGATCCAGATGATTATTATTCGAGGAAATTATGGCACTTGACAACCCTAATACTGATGAAAACCTTATACCTTGTCAAGAGCAATATGACTCGAACCCTCAAGCACAAAACGAACTTCGTCAAAAAACTTCTCCACATAATGAACCAATAGCTGAACAGTTTTTTTACCTTCCTACGATAAGCCCTGAATTAGGACCAACCACAATAGAGACAAAGACAGGAGGAGAAATTAGAGGATAAAATGTTGGCTAGGTTCTTAGGGTTTAACTCGTCTAGTTTTGATGACGAACCTGACGATCGGTTGTTGTTTGCGGTAGAAAAGACTTTTTGGATTTTAAATTACTCAGACTCACAGAAAATAAAGTATGCTACATACCTGTTTGAGGGGAATAGATGTCACTGGTGGGCAATAACCGAAAGGAAATGAGAGAGAAATGGAATCGAAGAATCTTGGGAACGATTCCGAGAGGAGTTTCTAAAGAAATTCATTCCGCAGGTGATGAGGGACCCGCTAGAAAAGGTATTTTCGAAGCTAATACAAGGATCGCTATTTGTGGCCAAATACAAAGTCAAGTTCAATCGGCTAATCCAATATGCCCACACGTATTGGTTGACGAGGAGAGGCAACGAAAGAAATTTGTTAAAGGCCTAAGACTCGAGTTGAGGAGAGCTTTGGCCACAATTCAACCTTATGACTATGACAGTGCCGTTGAGATAGCAATGGAGCTTGAGGCGGAGTTTTAGAAACTCTGCAAGATAGATGAAAAGAAGAAAGAAAAGAGGTCGGTTAATGCTGACCAAGAAGAAGGAGCGAAAGATTTCTCCGACAAGAAACCTAAAACGGTAACGCAATGCCATCAGCTTATAGAGGAAAAATCCCAATGGCCGCAGCAAAAGAAAATTGCAGATTTTGTGGGGCTCCTGCACATACTGAAAGTAAGTGTTGGAGAAAATTAGAAAAATACTTCGCCTACGAGGGCGACCAACACTCACTTAAGGACTGCTCGCGAAACCGCAAAAATATGAGCCCCTGGGACATCGAATCAGTTGCAACAGGGTGCAACTAGACATCCCGAAGTTAAAGATCAGGCTTATGCATTAATGGGAGAAGAGGGATTAGACCCCACTCAAGCTAGTGAAGGTAAGGCCTTAATTTTGAATTCATGTGCACAGCTTTAATTGATCCTAGTGCTACGGTTCCCTATCTCTAGAAGTTGTTCTAGGAATTTTAACCTACCCTTCGAAATATGGCAATTCCTTATAAGATTTACATACCAATCTGTAAACATAGAAATCTTGCTCGTATCCTAGATCATCAGGCTCGAGAAATTTAGGAATCGTAGATGCTCTAAGTTAAAATCTCTTGGGAGCGTAATAACATTATGGGAAATAGATATCCCTACCTATTCATATAGAGATAAGAATATAGGGACCAGATTCTTTTAAAGGGGGGAGATTGTGACATCCCAAAAATTTTCCTAAAATAAAATCTTGAATCACCGTTTTTCGAATAATAATTCATTTTCAAAATCACGAATAACGTTTTAACATCAAACTAAGTTTTGTGCATCAAAAGATTTTTGTGCATTCAAGGTTCATTTTCGTGTCCCATCTCGATCCAAACGAGCCCTGAAAATAAGACTTTTGTGCATTCAAGTTTCATTTTGAATCGCTGTTCTTTTCAAAAATTAATCCGATTTCAATTTAATGAAAAAATATTTTAATTTCAAAATAAGTTTTGTGCACTCGAAATATTTTCACATATTTGGACTCTAATTTCTTGCATAAAATCGGCCCAATAAGCCACCGAAGCCCAAAAAGTGGCCCAAAACATAATCCAAAAATTAGCCACACTTTGACCCAATAATTAAACATTTCAAACAAGAAAAAAAATAGAAAATCATATTAGATTTTCTGAAGTGAGGCAGCCGGATTTTTTCCCATGAAATATGGGATTGCTTTGCCATTTTAAATGCCAAAAATTTGTGATCAAGTATTGCTTCTCTCTTTCACCATAAATATGGGATTGAAGACTTGAATGTTTGCACTTTTTCCACTTTTTTTACATCCTTTTCCTCCTTCTCTCGGCAGCTCTGCTTTCACTTCACACACATTCACAAATTTCATAAGTTTTATAAGTCATCAAAGAGGAAAATTAGAAGGGAAATTAGGTGGTGTTCTCTCAAATATTAGTACGTCTAGCACAAAATTATTGATAAGGTTATGATTTAAGCTTAACCTAAGTGTAATCTTCATTGTAGGAGCTTGAATCATCTTGTGGAGCTATCTATCATTGACAAGTTTAGGCGTCAACAATGTAAGCCTTATGGACTCTTACTTCTCTTCAATGAGCATATGAATCATTCTATGACTTGTATGTCAATCTTATGTTGAGCTTATGTCAATCTTCTGTTGAGCTTATAAAAATCTTGATCACATTGATATTATTGATGCTATGAGCTTATTGTTGCTATTATTGTTAATTCTTGTGTGTGTATATATATATAAGAGCTCAAACCATTGAAATGAATATCTAAAGCCCTTTTGTATATTCTTGATATCTTGACCTAGGCTTGGGATTAATATTGAACCATGAACATTGGACTATGATGGAGTTTATGAAACCAAAAATTGAAGGAAATGGAAGAATATGGACTCAGAAAACGGTTTTCGAACTTGATGGAGTTTAAAACTATGATTTACAAATACTATAGTATGAATGACCATCCTAAGAAACATGATCTTGAATCAAGAATTAAAAAAAATAAAAAAAAGTTTTTGGCCGAGAATGGGCGCCCCAGCACTTGCTCCGGCACTCAAATCTTTGAAATTCAGAAGTTAGGTCAGTAACTAAGCGCTCTAGTACTCAGGCCCATGGCAAAATCCACTGTTTGGGTCCAATGAGCAAAAACGTGATTTTTCGACTTCGTTTGGTTAATCAAGTCCATATCTGACCTTTCTAAACATGTTTAAGATTTTGAAATGAAAATTCCTCTAGTCCATAGTCCAATTTCGAACCATTTGTTTGCGATGACTTTTTGATTAAATATGTGCCTGAAGAGGCTTCATGTTTCAGAGAATTCCTATTCTGAACCGTTTGTTTGATATAATTGGCCAAATTTTGAATCGTTTGTTTGATATGATTGGCCAATTGAATATGTGCCCGAAGTGGCTTCATGATATAAGATATGTCCGATATTTTCAGTTTGTTTCAAGCCTATATGAATGTATGTATATTGGGCCCCAGGAATTTTAAGAGATATCGGATTGGGTGATATCAGATCGACAATCCGAGCCCCTGGGAATTCTTGTATATTGGATAGCTCAGAGGGGTCCTGGAGGTAGGATTCCGAAGAGCTACTTCTGAGACTTGTGGTCGACCGTTCTGTGATGGCTGTGTCTCAAATATTGTATTGCTTTCCTCGAGCGACCCCTCAGAGAAGCAAATGGAGGGATAAAGATTATATGTATGTAATATGTTGGAGTTACAAGGGTTACGGATCCACCAAACGTTTGAATAAGCCTTATAAGCTTTATTGACATGATGTGACATGTAATTTATGATAACCGTTCGTTCTGTTCGTTCTATTGTTCTGAAATTTTATATGAGGCCACATTCATGATTTCTATTCTTGATATGCTTATCATTTGACTCTTGTACTCCTATCCTAAGCCATAAGTTTTACTCGGTCAGTGGACATATGATTCCATAAACATCATGTATGTTTTTAGACCATGGATTGAGTGACTGAAGTTCGTGTTAGTATATGGATTTCCTTTTGGAATTTATGTATATAAGCATATATCTTGGCATGTTGAATGTTTAGATGTTTAATTTGTTAGAATGTATGGATTATCGATTTGTATTAGTTAGGATATTCGGATGTAATATTTTGAAAATTTTTGGCATGTAATGATAATTCCTGTTGGGATTTCAGTTTGAAATGCGATTCATTAGTTTCTATTTTGGTTTTAGTATGTTATACGTCCGCGAGTGTGATGCCCCGCAACCTGAGACGTTACTCGCTGACTAAAAATAATCTAAAACCAAAACAGGAACTAACAGAAAATAATTCTAACCAAAATCCCAAAATAACATTTAAAACAGTAATATCGTCTAAAATACAAAATATCTAATCATATATTACAAGCTACTCAACAATACAACTTATAAGTTTACATATCCCCGCTTAGCAAAAATTTACAACTTAATACATTTCAAAAGGAGCTATTCATGTTTGTTCTGGGCTACAGTTGATCATCAAGACTTACGAACCTACATAATATAGTGAAATCATGAGTCTACTGACCCAGTAAAACTCACGGCATAGGAGTAGAAATGAGAGAGTTTCAAATAACAGGTACATTAACAACAAGACAAGAATGTGATTTTCATAAATGAACTAGAAAAAATAGACGAGCAAATCAAACATTTATCAATAACATTGATCACATTCAAGTCGTATGGCTAAAGCAAATATTTTGGTAGGTCTGTCACCCTTATAACTCCAACTTATAACATTTTGATTTTCTTATACCTCCACACTCCTGAGGGAGCAACATATAATCAGTAAAACACGGCCGACGTACGTGCTTTAGGAGAGCTCCTCAGAACCCTACCTCCAAGGTCATCCAAACTATCCCACTTACAGGGATTTACAAGAGCTCGGACCGACAACCCAACGTTGCCCAATCCGATACTCCTGAAAATCCCCAGGGCCCAACTTACTTGCTTATCATGAGGCTAACAAAGAAATGAAACGTTCAAGCATGTCATGTAATTGTGAAGCCGTTTGGCCTAGTTTGATTGACCGACTAACAAGAAATGAACAACTTTGGAATCTAGGTCAATTGTTTTCATCGAGCAAATGAAATTGGACTACGGACTAGAGGGTTTATGTGTTAGAAATCTTAAACTTATTTTAAAAAGGTGAGATATGGACTTGGTACTTCGAAAATGAAGTCAGAAACGTGCTCGAGTTCACTAGAATGAGCGCTTGGGCATCCGTTTGGGCGCTCTAGCGCTCAAACAGTAACTCTCGCCATGTATTTGGGTGCTTAAGCCCTCAGTTACCGTAAAAATTTGAATTTTCTTGTTGCATGGTGAGCGCTGGAGCACTCGAAACAAGCGCCGAGCTTCTGGAGATTTTTGGAAAAATGGTTGTTGAGCGAGCACTTGGGCGCTCACTTGAGCGCTTGAGCTCACTCTCGGCTAAAAATTCTCCAACTTTTTCATTTTTCATTTCCTTTGATTTTTGACTTGAAATTTTCACTTTTGGGGCTCTTTTATACTTATGGAAATTTATAAATTACCACTTTAAATTTTTTTGTTAAAGATTTTGAGAAAATGAAGTCGAGTCAAAGTTGACGTTTTGTCCATATTATACATTTTCTTAGCTTTAAAACATCAATCCTCCTCATAGTCTATGGTTCGAGATTTGGGTCCAAACTAAGGTATAAGTGTTCATGTCTAAGGAGCCCAACAAGCCTTAGGTCTAGCATATCGAGAATATTAAATTATAGGATATCAAGAGAAAACACAATAGTAGTGCAAATCTCATCATAACATGTTTTTCGACATGATCAACAACAACATCATAAGCTCAACATAGTCAATGAATAACGCATGGAGGTGAAGAACATATGATTGTATGGAAGATACAATAGTTCCGTAAGTCTTACTTGTCATCCGGAGCTTAAAATGCTAGTAACCTAGCAATTCGAAGGATCAACGTTTGGACATAAGATATTAAGTTCTAGGTTAATCTTTGAGTTACAACTTACTAAAAATTATGAGGACAAAAGGTTTGAAGAGATCACCACCTAGATTTTCCTTTCTAAAACTCTTGTTGTTTTCTTGAAAAATTTCAAGTGTGTGTGTGCGCTAGTGAATGCTGAGAGGGAGAGGGAGTGAGTGAGGTGATTTTTCTTAGAAATTTTGGAGGATGCATAAAGACCCATGCTTCATTTCAAATCCTCATATATAATTACAAGATTTAGGGAGTGCTTGGTTTAGGAATTTTCCACTTAAAATATACCCTCGAATCTCACCAAACATGGTATGGGAAGCAAAATCCGGCTGGACACCATGCTTTTGCAGATTCAAATTTTCAGACCATACCTCCTTGCATTTTCATGTGTTTATTTATTTATTTAGTTATTTTAAGTGTTTAACTAATAAATTAAATTGTGGCTAAAGTTTGGGTCTTGTTTAGGCTTGATTTAGGGCTTAAATAAAACTTATTGGACCGAAAGATCTCGAGACATCGGGGTGTAAATGAGAGAATTATTTTCGAATGTGCGAATTATATTTTGAAGTTAAATCGTTTTTTTTTTTTTATTTGAAATTGGTTTGATTTTCGAAACAAATGACTCGAAAATTTTAATTAGGAAAATCTCGAGGTGTTACAGCGAGTAACGTTCCTAATTACAGGAATGAATGCTACCGTGACCCGGGACGCTACATGTACACTTGTAACGTTTAATGCTAAGGTTCCACTTGCAAAATAAGTTAGGGCAAGGGATGTATTTGTAATTTCACAAATCAAGGAATTGTTTTGTAATTACACCACCCAAGTAATGTTAAGGTAAATATTCTTCTTCTTCTTCTTTTTATCTTTTTTAAACAAATCAAATGTGTCAAAGACAAACATGGCATAATTTGCTGGAGATATAATTAAAAAGTCAAGAACACCCATTTAAAATAATCAAAGAAAAAAATAAATAAATAAAAGCAAAACCAAATCCAAATTTGCAATTTTCATACTTAAACGCAATAAAAAAAATATTTTAAAAATACGAAATCACCTGTCCTTTTTCAGCAAATACACACACGAAAGTAGCACCAGAATCATCAAAATCCTCAGATAAAGAAAGCTGGGATGCATCTGTCTCATCAAAGGGACTAAATTCGAGAATAAAGCAATCTTCTTCCTCTCCAAACTTCTTAATTTCATCCCTATTTTTCGGACTTAAAATTGGTCTTGAACAACCATCATTATATTGTCTATTAATTCTTTGTCTTTCTCTGCCATTAAATAAATTTTGTATAATTTGTTTTTTTTTTTTTTTTTTGAGGGATCATTAATTATTTATTAAGAAAACCCTGGAAGATGAAGGGTTTATTTGCTTGAAATTTTGAGACTAAGGTGGAGAATTTTAGAAAAACACGTTTTTGAATGTGAAGAGACTCAAGGGACCTTTTTGTAATGGATGATTATTAATGTTTATTAATATTTACTGCATATTCGATGCATGTGCATACAAAAAATAAAAAAATATAATATTTATATATTAAAGTGTAATACAAATTTAATTTGTTGGGTATTTAGTAATTAAAATACGATCAATATATACCATATAATTTAATACGAGATTGATTGACTTTTTAATGAGTTGCGACCGGTTATCAGGGTAATTTAATATTAATGACACTGATATGAGATGTTTTAGTTCTATAATATGTTTAGACCTCAGCTTTGAACATATTTGGAATTAGATCCCCTAGATTTTAGTATGTCTGAATAATTTTCATATATGAAAAAGTGGAGGCAGTGCCACTTAATTTATCCAAACAACAACGGCGTCAATTGCTAATTTAAAATTATCAAAGTATTTAACCTCAAATGGATTTTGAAACCGGATACATCGTAACTAACTATGTGATTTATGCATCATGATAAAGAATATTTTCATCATTTTTTAGTTCAAAAAATTTATTTTTCTTTGATCAAAAAGAAAAAAAATATTTTTCTGTATTTCCATTTCAAATTTGAAGCATTGAATTGTGAATTGTGATCACGGAGTTGCACAAAGGGGCAAGTAATAATTGAGCCGCCTAAATTCACGCTACATGGTTCTAGTAATGTAGATTGGTCAAATTAATTTTGTTCAATCTCAATTGTAAGGGCATAATTTTAGCCTAGCAGCCTAGGTTGAAAATGCTTGCATTTCTGGTATTTGTGATCTTAATAATATTTCCCTTTAATTTCTTTTCGATATTTATAGACTCTGTTCGATCCTTTTACTTCGTTAATGAAATTTCTTATTATAAAAGGACTACAATTATAAGGTTCTTAATGACTAAATTGTGCCGTGTTTAGATCGAATTTCTATACTGAATCAAGAATTAAAATAAAAAACTTTGATCCAGAAAAGACAAATATATATACTATGATAATATAAATCTGTTTCATCTTTTTAATTCTTTTTTCTTTTTAATTTAATGATATTCCATACATTAAATTTTGTTTCCAAGCCACGTGAACATGAATTTGATTCCAATTTGAAAATTGCTTTGGTTGTTCAGCTTTCCCCCAAAAATCAAAAAAAAAAAGCCAAAAAATAAAAAATAAAAAATTAAAAATCGATGGATCAAGTACAGTCTCTAATCCCTTACTATGATTCCAATTTGAAAATTGCTTTAGTTCTTCAGCCTTTCCCAGAAAAAAAAATAAATAAATAAAAAATCAATGAATCAACTACGACCAGTAATCCTTATTAATTTGATTCCAATTTGTTGCTTTGATTCTATGCCCCTGTAACACCCGAGATTTCCTTGATCATATATACAAGACGATTATTATAAAACGTGTGACGATTTAATTTCAATGTCACATATCACACGTCCCAAACGTTTTTCTCGATTGGGCCTCGATTCCTATCCTAATTTCCGCCCAAACGATGGCCCCAAACACCTCATTTTTCGGCTATATATATACATATATATATATACACACACACACACTAAAATACCCTAAAGAGAATAGATATATATATATACACAATCATTCACATCAAATGTTGGGAATTGGCAAGGCATGGCCAACCATGCTTAGTTGGTGAAGAACCATGCTATTTGGTAAAGATGCCATTCCCACAAATGATGTAAACACCAACTCCCTTCTCTATAAGTAGGAACTTGAGCTTGTAGCCACTTTTACTTTCTTGCAAAATCTGAAAATATACAACTTTCTAGCCCCTCTTCCCTCACTCTCTATCTCTCGGCACTCCACTCACACCCACACTTGCACATTAAAATCAAGTTTCAAAGGAAAGCAAGAGGAAATCTTGTGGTGCAATCTCTCCCGTTGGGCACTTGATACGGTTGATCGATTCAAACCGAAGTTTCATTATTAATCCCACTTAGGACTAAGGTAAGACTTATGGAATCTCGTATTCCTCTCACATGCTTATATGTTTCATCATATCCCGTTCATCCCATTTCGTTGAGCTTATGTTGTTTGTGACCTCAATGGTTTATTGTTGTTCTGAGCCTTGTTGCCTTGATCATTGTTATTGTTAATATGAGCTCAACACCTCGAAATTATGATCCCATGTCTTATGATTATTCTTGACATCTTCCCTATGCTTGGATTGAAAATATACTTGGGACCATGGACTAAGAGGAGGACTTGACAACTAAAAATTGAAAGAAAATTTGAGATGTGGATAAAAACGTTATTTTCCACTTGATTTTGATTTTCCAAAAATTCTTTATTCGAACTCTAAAATTGTGATTTTGAGCCAAAAATTCGAATAAGATAAAAAGACAAAAAATGGCATTTTGACCCGAGAGCTTAGCACCCAGCGCTTAACTTCGTGTGCCTGGGCACCCATTCAAAATTTTAGAATACTTGTTCTCAACCTCATTCCAGTAACCAT
>JACFYI010002893.1:369279-384952 GCA_014898755.1 Handroanthus guayacan
TTTCCTTGGGGTATACTCAGTCTTTCTCTGATCACTCTCTTTTTGTTAAGGGCGCTGGTGCCTCACCCACTTTTGTCTTGGTTTATGTGGATGATCTAATTCTTGTTGGTCCGGATTTGAGTGAAATCACTTCGGTTAAATAGTTTCTTGACTCCACATTCCATATCAAGGACCTTGGTGATCTTCAGTACTTTCTGGGTCTTGAAGTTGCCCGTACTTCTTCTGGAATTTCAGTTTGTCAACGAAAATATGCTCTCGACATTCTCTCAGATTCTGGTTTCTTGGGGTCTAAGCCTGCCACGACACCAATGGTTTCTGCTCCTAAGCTCAGGCAGTTTATTGGGGATCCTCTTGCTGATCCTTCCTCTTATCGCCGTTTGGTTGGCCGGCTACTTTACTTGACTTCTACTAGACCAGATTTGGCTTTTGCAGTACAGCAACTTAGTCAATTTATGGACAAGCCTTGTAGTTCCCATTTGCAAGCTGCCCATCATGTGCTTCGTTACCTCAAAGGTTTTCCAGGTGCTGGGCTTTTCTTTTCAGCTGATTCACAGCTCCATCTCACTGGTTTAGTGACTCCGATTGGGCTGGTTGTCCTGACAGTCGTCGTTCCGTCACTGGGTTCTGTATCTTTCTTGGGTCATCTCTGATTAGTTGGAAGGCCAAGAAACAGGCTACTATTTCTCGTTCTTCTTCGGAGGCCGAATATAGAGCACTTGCCGCCACTACTTGTGAACTTCAATGGCTCGCTTATTTGCTTCGTGACCTGGGCATATCTCATCCTCAGCCGGCTCTACTGTTTTGTGGCAATAAGTCTGCACTTCAGCTTGCTGCAAACCCCGTTTTCCATGAGCGTACAAAGCATGTGGAGATAGATTGTCACGTTGTGTGGGAAAAGGTTGCTTCCGGTTTGATCAAACTCCTGCCTTGCAAGTCCTCTGCTCAACTTGGTGATCTCTTTACCAAGCCTCTTGGGACACTTCCTTTTCAGACCATTATTTCCAAGCTGGGCATGAAGAATCTTCATTCTCCAGCTTGCGGGGGGGTCTTAAAGAATGATTAGCTAGTGACAGCTTTGCACATATTACATTTGTTTACATTTGTACATATTTTCTTTTCTTCTTTTTTTGCCACTGTATGCACGTTTCTGGTTTGCACCTCTATAAATAGAGGCTGCCTGCTGTATTTTATATTCATTCTTTTTCTCACCATTTACAATAAAGTGGCACTTTATTTACTTCATCATGTCTCCCAACTTGTTTTACACCTCCTCCTACAAAATAGTGATGCAACAAAACAAAAATTTTATCACATAGGCTTACGTAAATATACTTCACGAAATTAATTGCAGTGCATCGATAAAATGTGTGGTAGCTCCTGCGGTGTATTTGAAAACTGAAGACAAAGAGGGTGTCTGGGTGAGCTTATAAACTCTTCAAAATATCTTATAAGATGTTAAAATATGTTTGGTAAAATTTTTCAAAAAAAAATTTTATTAACTCCCAAAATAAGATATTAGGAGCTTATAAGCTCTTTTTGGAAAAGTAAGGAGATCCTAACTTATTTTAAGATTTTCATATGCGCCTTCGTTTTTAACTATTTTAATTACAAAATTGTTATTACTAACATTTTACAAGGTAAAAAGTCTTATTTTATCCAAACACTTTAATGACTATTTTTAAAATAAGATTTAACATCTTATAGGCTCCAAAAACATCTTATAAGATGTAGGAGCTTATAAGATGTTTTAAATAAGCTTAGCCAAACACCCTCTAAAAAGTGGGTTGATCTTCTTCTTCTTCTTACTAATAAATAACAATCTATATCTTTCAATAAAGCACGAGGACTTATTTGGTATGGCCTCATGTATTTTTTCTAAAATGCCCTTTTCTTTTTTTATCTTTCATTTATTTTATTCTAATAAATAATATAACTACCAGTCTATCACAACATGATCCACTATTACAAATCGCCCACAACCACTTACATATTTTAATATTATTTATTTATTAAATGCATAGACATTGAGTGTACGTGCACTATTTCTAATAATAATAAAAATTGGAAAGTGGGTTAATGGAGGGTGAGTTGCGTTCATAACTTCTCCTAAAACTTGTCAATTATGTCCATGATTTATTGGAATGTTAGTATTACTTTTAGAGGGCAAATTTGTAATATTAAAAATTTGGTATGAGAACTACCAATTTTAAGGTTTTTGTCATTTTTACCCCTAACAAAAATTAATTATTCCAAAAATCCTGGTAATACTTCATTAATTTTTTTTAAAGGGCAAAAGTTGAAAAATAAAAATATTAGTGAAGTAACTGCCATTTTGGACACAAAAGAGGCTTTCTTTTTATATAGTAACAGATGATATATAAAATGGTAGGCAACGTGGTACTAAGCAATTACCTCTATACATACAAGAAATTAAAGGAACTTTCTACTAAAAGAAATTTATCTAAAATTTAATTTTTCTAGCCTTTTGTGGTGCAAAATTATTAATTAAACTTTTATATTCAATTTCTTCTAATATTTCTTTTTCAATTGATAATATTGCTAATCCACTTAATCTTTCTTGAGACATTGCTAATCTTAAATAAGATTTTATTAATTTCAATTTTGATGATTGAGATTCTCACTTAGTCATTAGTCTTTTGTGATAATGTATATAGAATCTGCAAACTGTAAAAACATATAACTAATGTGATTTATTTGTCTCTTCTCTTTCTCTATTTCTCATATTTGACAAAACAAAATGCATAGTGATTATACACATAGTCACATATCTAAATATTCACTAAAAATATAATCTTGAATTAGTTTTACGAAAACTAGAGAAGAGAAAAGGTTTTAAGAACTAAAGAAATAAATTTTATGAAGACGAATAATCAATCATCTTTATCAAAAAAATGATTGGAATTTGTTCAAAAAGATTAAAGTTGTTATTGCCAAAAGAAAAAGAAGAAAGAATGTAACCCTTATAACTAACTAAGATGAATATATAGTCAATCATGAATAGAGGCTCTATTAACTTGTTTAATAAAATATTTTGAAATTTTTAAAATTTAGTAGGCCTCCAAATTTAGAGGCCTTATTACCTTATTTTTTGTTAGGCGTAATATATAAAAAGAATGTCCTATTTTTATTTTTTTAGCTCAAAATGTCTAAAAAAATAGGTTTTTAGGAATAGGTCTTTGTGTGTGTGTGTGTGTGTGTGTGTGTGTGAGGCCTCCGATTTTTTATGGCCCTAGGCTACCGCCTTTTTGTCTATTGAGATGCCCCTGCCCATTTTATATCTTTAAATACATGTCATGTATATTGTATTTATTATTAAATATTTTTATAAAAAAATACTTAATACACATAACTTGTATTTAAAATATGAAATACGAGATAAAATATTATTTGAAATAGGGAATTCAATCCAAACACCTGTGACGATGCACCAACCCACAAACCCACCACCACCTATATATTCTCCACCCTTTTCACTTGCAAACTAGTTATAGCTTATAACAAGCTCCACCAACCATATCCAATTCCAGCTCATAAGCTCATAAGTCATAATCTCCAAACACCACTTTTACTTCAATGGAAAATAAGCCAGATGAAGAAGCCTGCTTATTTGCTATGCAGTTAACAACCAGTTCAGTCCTTCCAATGGTTCTAAAAACCGCCATAGAACTCGACCTTCTGGAGCTTATTAAAAAAGCTGACCCAGAAGCCAAAGCTTCTGCTGCTGAAATTGCTGCTCAGCTTCCAACAAACAACCCTGATGCAGCTAGTATGATAGATAGAATTCTCCGGCTGCTGACGGCGGATTCCGTTCTTGTTTGTGAGCTGAAACCGCTGCCGGATGGCGGCGGCGTTGAGCGACGCCACTCCCTTTCGCCCGTGGGTGAGTTTTTGACTAGAAATGAGGATGGAGTTTCTGTGGGCCCTACTTGTCTTTTGATTCTAGACAGGGTCTTGATGGAACCTTGGCAAGTACCATGTATACAGAGGGTCACGGCCGTACTGATTAATTTTTTGATTGTGTTTACACGTGTTCGCAATTCATCATTTGTGAGGATCTTATATACGATAGATTGATATAAGTTGACTATCATCGATACAATTGGAAGATTTTTTACTTATCAATGATCATCTAATATTCATGTCAATAGTCTGAACAAGTAAACAGTATTGTTATATTATGTAGGCGATCTTATTAATTTGAACTAGGCTATTCTATTCCTTTCTTTTAATGAATAGTATTTTGAATTTTTTGAATTTGTTGGTTCTAATTAACTAACTTGAGCGAAGCTTTTGTTCATTTAGGCTGTCAATAAGCTAGGCTTGAGAAAATTTCAATGGTCAATGAACCAAATTTTCAATGCTCAAGCTTGAACTTGGCTTATTGGCTCATTTTGTTTGTTAAACCAATTTAAAAACTCATACTAGAACTCAAATTAATTATTGATAACAAAACTGTATCTAGAGATTGATGAGAATTTTCTAAATTTATTTAATACTTAACTTTTAGGTCAGGTATATATATTATATACTATTAAAAACTTATCAATCCAATTCAAAAATTTATGAACAATAAATTTGACTCTTTGCTTGAACTTGTTGAGCTGGAGTTGGGTTCTCCATGGAGTCGACTCGCCATTTATAATTTCTCCACTCTTGAATCAATTGACACTCGTAAGTTTGCCTCTAGCTAGTTTTCTTAACAACTACATCAGGACATTCTTCACCTTATACATGTCTCCAACGTAATTCATGTATTCAATTTATTTCATTGCATTAATTTAAATGTGCATAATTTGCAATTCATGAGATCTACTTCTTTGCTAAGTATCATCTAACGGATGCAATTCTTGAGGGAGGAATCCCATTCAATAGAACGTATGTTATGAGTGCATTTGAATACTCGGCTAAGGATCCTAGATTTAACCGGATATTTAACCAAGCTATGCATGAAGAATCCACCATAATTATGAACAAAATTCTTGAAAAATACAAAGGATTTGAGGGTTTAAAATCCCTAGTGGATGTTGGTGGTGGAATTGGAGCATCACTTAAGATGATCATTTCCAAGTATCCATCAACTAAGGGCATTAATTTTGATCTACCCCATGTTATCCAAAATGAACCATCTTATCCAAGTACATATTTGAAATAATTACTTCAATATCCTTCGAGTTTAGTTTAATTACAGAAACAATAAAATTCTTTGTTATTAGTTTATATGATTAAAAACTCATAACGTTTCAACCCATGTGAGATTTTTAAGGGTCTAATTGTAATATTATATAAACGCCGTTAGAATTTTACGTAACAGAACTAACAAGAAGGGATTGTTTCATTTTTTTCTCAAATTACATGAATGTTTCAATGATTATGCCAAACTTAAGAAGTGTTGAAGTAATTATCACTAGTTTCTATTCTTTGCGTGAGGACAAAACTATTGAGTTATTAAAATTTAAGTTTTTTTTTTTTTTTTCTATATTATAAAAAAATATTAATAAAATTAGTGTACTTGTTTTGAAGTTTGATAGTTGGAAACTCGTGCAGCAATGAAGCACATTAGTGGTGACATGTTTGTTATTGCACCTAAAGCCGACGCCATTTTTATGAAGGTAAAATTGAATTTTCATATCTTTCCAAGAACTAATTATTTTTACCACCTAATTTTTACGTAATTTGTGTACTATAATTACTCTTAGTACTTCATAAATTCGACAATTACATTGGTTTGTTTTAATAACATATTCCCAACAAATATCACAGAGTCAATAATTTAGATGTGGGCCCTTTTTTTATTATAGTGTATGCACTTGATTAGGCATTTCACACTTACACATTTTTTCAAAGAGTTAACGTGCGCTACATAATCATAAAACGTGTTTTTTAAAGTGCGAACTCTATTTGTGAACATAATTAGTTGTTAGTCACTCTTTTTTGGTGTGTTTTTTGATGTCCGATAACTTCCTCCATTAAGTCTATTTTTTACTGGTCTCAAGCTCCTATAAATATAAAGCTATTTCCCTTGTATTTCAATTTAATTTTTCATCATCTACTTCTCAATAAAATATGTCTTCAATTTTCAGTTTTGTATCTTGTATTTCTTGTTTATGACGGTTACATGGTATCAGCGACATGATTGTTGCGTAGCTCTTTCTCTTCGTGGATCCCTTTGAAAGTAGCACCTCGATCTCTGGTTATGTGGATAATGCTTCTAATCCTTTCTTCCTTCATCACTCTGATAGCAGCGACTTCACTCTTGTGTCTCTACCACTCTCTAGCGATAATTACCCTCCATGGAGTCGATTTATGATTATCGCGCTCTCTGTCAAGAACAAATTAGGGTTCATCAATGGGACTCTTCCCAAACCCACAGCCTCTCCTCCTGAGTATTCCACCTGGGTTCGGTGCAACAATATGGTGATCTCTTGGATCTTGAATTCCATTAGCAAAGACATCTCTGCCAGTATTCTATGCTCTAATTCAGCCTCTAAAATTTGGAAAGATCTTCAAGATCGATATTAGCAACATAATGGGCCGCAAATTTTCGATTAAAAAAGGAATTGGTCACCCTCTCTCAACAGCAATCCCCTATTTCAGCATATTTTGCAAAGGTTAAATCTCTCTGGGAAGAACTTGCTAGTTTCCTGCCGCAATGTACTTGCAGTAAATGCACTTGTGGGAAAGTTCAACTACTTTAACCTTATCACCATATGGAGTATGTGATGATGACTTTCTTGATGGGCCTCAATGAGTCTTTCGCCAGTGTTCAGGGACAGATACTTCTTATGGACTAACTTCCCCCAATTAACAAAGTCTTCTCCCTGCTTTCTCAAGAAGAAAGACAGCAACAACTTGTCTAATCTCATGAAAACCCTTTTGGGGTTGTTTTTGCCTCTAAGACTGACTCTTCTAAGGTTCCTGAGTCACAGTGCCTCCCTAACAACTTCAAGGGACAATGCAAGGATAGGCCTTGCTGTGCTCACTGTAATGTTGTTGGCCACACCGTAGACAAGTGCTACGAGCTTCACGACTACCCACCTGGCTTCAAGCGTTCTTGGCCACCACAATCTCCTAATGTTAATCTTGTATCTTAGTTAGTTCAAGTCTCCTGCTAACACTGATTTCTTTAAGTCCCTATCCTCGGAACAATATGCTCAGTTGCTGGCCTTGTTTTCTTCCCATGCTCACACTGCCAACACTGTTGAATCTCCAACTCCCCGTATTACCACAGGTACTTGTCTCTCTATTATCACTTGTGTGAGTCTCTCATTCCCCAAGTTTTTTATCTTGGATTCTGGCACTTTTACACACATTTGTGCCTTTCATGCCTGTTATCAATCCCTACATACTATATCCCTTTCATCTTTGGCTCTCCCCGACAAAAGTTGTGTTAAGGTCACTCAAATAGGCAGTATATTTCTTTCCCCTCATCTTACTATTGATAATGTTCTTTATGTGCCAAAATTCCAATATAACCTCTTATCTATTAGCTCTTTACTTCGTGATCATGATTTATGTATTACTACCTTACCTTTTTGTTGTGTTATTCAGGACAACAAGAGCAAGGCAATGATTTGGCAAGGCTAAATTGGTGATTGGACTTTACATTCTTGATTGAGAAAAGTACATTAAACCACCCAAACTATAGGCGTTTTTGCGCTTTGCAACCTAATTAAAAAATATTACATTTTGCCAGCTCAACTTTGCAAAATTTTTTACTCTGCAACCTAATCTATTTTCCGGTGGACATATTCATTGATAGGTGGTATTGTGCAAAATTTCGCAAAATTCAGGTGATAAAGTGAGACGTTTCCTATCTTAATATTCAAACACGTGTCCAGTGTGCGAATATTTCGATGGAATATTCGCCGAAAGGTGTATTGAGGGTACAAAGTGAAGAGTTTGCAAAGTTGAGATGGCAAAGTGTAACGTTTTTTTTTATTAGGTTGCAAAGTGTAAAAACATCCACAATTCAGGTGACTTAATGTACTTTTCTCTTCTTGATACTGATCCTCAATTGATGTCTTCTTTTTGTATAAATACTGTTTCTTGCTCCACTTGGCATAATAGACTAGGGCACTTATGAAAGTACTTCCAATTGCTTAAATCCAAATTTTCTTACTAATGGCAATATTAAGAAAATTGATAATTGCTCTATCTGTCCTTTTGCCAAATTTAGATGCTTGCTATTTGGTCGTCACATTTCTTATTTGCTTGCACCTTTGATCTTGTGCATGTTGACACGCGAGGTCCTTTTCACGTCCCATCTTATAATGGCCATAGATATTTCTTAAATTTGGTTGACGATCATTCTTGGTTTATGTAGATATATTTGTTGAGATACAAATCTAAGGCTCCTACTGTCATTAAATGATTTGCTTTTTTTTTTTGGTCTGAACACAATTTTCAAAAACTATTAAAGTGTTTCGAACTAATAATGCCCTTGAATTCGACTTAACAATATTTTTTCAAGAACATGGGATTGTTCATCAAAGAACCTGCGTTGAACAACCTCAACAAAATGCTATTGTTGAGCACAAGCACTAGCACTTACTTTATGTTGCTTATGCACTTTATTTTCAATCTAAAGTTCCACTTTCTCTTTTTGGAGCGATTGTGTCTTAACTGTTGTCTATATCATCAATCGCATCCCCTCTCCCATGCTTGATAACAAGGCACCCTATACCCTTTTATATGGTCTTTGTAACGCCTCGAGATCCCCATGCACCTTTACCCTAGTTCTTGGGACACTACTTTACATGCATAGACATAAAAACTTAACTTATAATTCACATCATTTACAAATTATTCTAAGGTCACATCATGCTAGCAAGTTCTATCCTACAATCATATCATGTTTACAATGTTAATGTACACTATATACAATACTAAGTTTGATCAGGTAAAATTTATTATACAAAATGAAAACGTTCTAATCTACAAGCTCCCCAAGCACGTAATCTACAAGCTCCGTATGAACGAGAGTATTTGTCATGGTATACCATCCTCTTGGATCTCTAGTTACTAAAAAGTGTACATGAAAGAAAAACTCCAGGCTAACATTACGCTCATGGTCATCCATAATAAACGAAAAATGAAAGCACACCCTCACCCCGGAATCACTTACCTACACATTATGAAAAAAACTAAAATAAGTCACAAGACTTAGTAAAGATCATGACGGGTAATCAAAGGTTAGGCCTCAAGAAATTAATAGGTGTGATGTATAGTTAATCATTGCCAATAAGATTTGACATTCATATCAAAGATAGATAATTCGGTCTAATGCAATTATGAACCTGGAAATTCAAATCGTATTACGAATATCAAAATCAATTAGGCTGGACTAGCGTTTGATGGATCTGCCACTCTTATTTCTTCAAAACAATATCAATTGCCTTATTTCTCCATCTTTGCCTCTTGGGTGGCCGCTTGAGTTAGGCCAATAAAGAATAGGCACGGTAGACAGCGTGTCGAGTATAACTATTTGAAAATCTACCTCCAAGTTTTTTCCTAGTTATTTCAATGATAGAGAAGTCTCAAGAGTTAAGTCAATGTGCCATAATGCCCAACCAATCCCCCCTGAGGTTCTCGGAGCCCAACAATCATGTAATAGGGTTTAATTGGTAAGATAGAGTTTGGACCAATTAATAAACCATAATATGATATCAATTTCAAATGATCGGTACAAAAAAATTTAGGTATTCAATTGGGACAATGGAATTCTACTTGGATCATCAAATTAGATTTAAAAGTTATAGGAGATTATTTTTTAAACTATTTTGGTTGAAAATGTCAAATAGGTTAAGTTTTGAGAGTTTCTTGAGCAACAGTAATTTTTCGGGCTACTTTAAAAACATAATTAGATGAGTTGAATTGAAAACTTGGTTCTAGTGCTATCTAGACTCGATAAGGTTTCCAAATGTGATTTTATATTGAAAATCCAACAAGTATAATTTTATTTATAAATTTTTAATGTTGACCCATGGATCTGCTGAATCGCCAAATCAACTTGACATGTTAGGATCTAAGAAATTTTTTGGGATAATTCCTTCATGGATTTCAGAGATTCTTGAGCCTATTATCATCTGAACTTAACATGGTTTCTATTTATATTTTTAGGGTTGATTTGGTGAAGAAAAGGATAGTTTTCAATGATTTAAAGTTGGGAGATGTATTAGGCCATAGGCCAGTGTATCCTTATTGCCTGGGAAAACTAGCAACTTTGAATCAAATGGTGTTATTAGTCTCTTTCCTTTATATTTTTGGGCCATTCTTGATTCTAATGATAACTACACTCAATAAAATTTCAAATGGTATATTTTTTGGATTTTTTGGACATGTGGATATTCATTTATGAATTTTTTAACCTGAAGTTAGGACGGAGACCTTCCCTATTTTAGCTAAGATGGTAGGTTTGGTTCAAATGAATTTTTCTACCATTTCTCACCCCTTTTTTTGGGTAATTCTTAGTTCTAACATTATCTAAACTTGAAGAGGTTTCTATTGGTACCTTATAAGAAATTTTTAGACTAGTAAAAGTGATATTTTCATTTTTTTGAAGTGAAGTGAGTGTACTGCTTAAGGCTACCTGAGAACAATTTATGGTTTTACACTTCATTGATTTCATGAAATCACCTATCCACTAAATTCAAATAATAATCCACTAAATTCCTTATAATCCTAAGGTCGGATTCATGGTTTCATAAGCACAAGCTAAGTCATGCTCCATCATCAATAATAGGAGAGTTAATCAAGTAGCTCATAAAAAACAAGCCATAACAATCATGAAGCCATAACAACCAATATGATAACAAGCATACCATCCATAGATCTTTCAAAAAATTAGAACCATAATAAAAACTTGAAGAACATGAGGAGGTAGTGTCATGATCTTTACCTTTTTACTACTTAAGCTTGAGGTTTCAAAAGATTTTCTTCAACTTTGTCACTAGCACCTAATATGAGAAGGAAATCTCTTAAGTTTAATTTGAACAAACAATCTAACCACCAAAATCTAAATTAAATCTTATCAATTTGAAGATTTGAGAAGATGAGGAAGTTCAAATTTCCTTTATATTGTTACTTGATATTAAGAAGGAAATTGAAGAAAAATAAAAGGAATTGAAGATGCATACACACACACACACACACACACAAAAAGTTCGGCCTTTGCGAGAATGGTTGAGTTTTTTTTTCCTTTGTTTTCTTCCTCATTTTCTTATGTATATACACTTGGAGAATGTATATACAAGTGTATAATACAAGAAACAATACTTGGCAATTTTGTAAATACATTAAAAGTGCAAATGATGTTATTAGATGACAAAACAAGGGGAGTCATCACTTGTTGGGCCATTACCTCATGGCTTACTTCATTTTCTTTGTTTTTACTTAAGTGTGAGTGTGTGTGGATCGACTAACTCTTTTTTCTTTCTTTTTTTTTTTTTTCAAAATTTTGAAAATCGACTTGGATTTTGGACTTGAAAGTTGAATAATTTATTGGGTTAAATTTCTTAGGTTAAATGAACTTGGTTTTGGGTTAAAAATATCATATTTGGGCCTAAAATATTATTTTTTAAGTTAATAGGGTACTCTTGGTAAGTTTTGGCAGAACGAAAATTTTTAAAACAAGTTTTTTCTTTACCAAGAAATTTTAACCGTAAATGAATTTTTTAAAACTAAGGATTTAAAAATATATAATTATGGAAGTCTTTGGGGGAAAAATAATATTTTCAATAATTTTTTAATGTAAAATAAATTCTTTGAAAATGATAAAATATTTTTAATTATGAGAAAAATCTTGAATCGGTAAAAAATCAGTTACCGATTAAAGTTTCTCTCAAAAATGTTTTAAATGTTTATTGATTGAACATGAGGGTTTAAAATTTAATTTAAGGGTATTTTTGGGTCTTCACAGTCTTGAACCAGATTACAGTGTCTTTAGAGTTTTTGGTTGCCAAGCTTATGTAGCAACTTTAAGCTCTCATCGTAGGAAGTTTGACTCTCGTGCTCGATCTTGCATTTTTATAGATTATCCCCCTATTTTAAAAGGTTATAAACTGTATCATCTTAATAGTGGTGACATTTTCCTATTTCGTGATGTTGTCTTTCACGAAGATGTGTTTCCTTTTACTCTTTTTCTTCCTCTCATGTGCAACTTGATACTTTTGATACTGCTCCTGTTCTTCCCTCTGTCTCTACTAATATTCTTTATCCTACTACTACTAACACGTCACTAGTTTCTTCTAGGGTTGTTGCTGATCCTCCTGTCCACAGGTCAACCAAGGTCTCAAAACCTCCTAGCTATCTTCGTGATTTCCAATGCATTCTACTGAGCAATCTGGAACCCACTAATAATTTCTCCCTCTATGCTTTGTCTAACTTCGTCCCCCATGACTTGGTTTTTGCTTCCTATCATCATTTTGTTCTATGTATTTCTTCTAATCTTGATCCGTGTTTGTATCATGAAGCCGTTCAACACTCACATTGGCGCGACGCCATGCAGGAAGAGTTAAAGGCTCTAAAGGATACTAAAACATGGACTGTAGTACCCCTTTCTCCTGACAAAACCACCGTTGGTTGCCATTGGCTATATCGGACAAAATTTCATCCTAATGGCACAATTACAAGATACAAAGCCTGCCTTGTTGCCAAGAGATACAATCAATAGGAAAGTGTTGACTTCCTTGATACATTTGCCCCTATTGTCAAGCTTGCTACTGTTAAGCTCTTACTCTCACAAACTGCTATTAAAGGATGGCACATTTGGCAGCTCAATTTTAAAAATGCTTTCTTGTATGAAGACCTCTACGAGGATGTTTACATGGATCTTCTAATCGATTATCTTAGAAAAAAGGAGTGCAATCATACTCCTAAACTCGTGTGTAAGCTTCGAAAACCTCTTTACGACTTACGTCCAGTACCTCGTCATTGGTTTTCTAAATTCTCTCAATCCTTACAATAACTTGGTTTTTCTCAATCTAAATCTGATTATTCCCTCTTTACTAATGGTAATAGTGGTACGTTCATTGCTCTTCTTGTGTATGTTAATGATATTATGTTGGCTGGTCTATCACTGTCTATTATCAATGACACTAAACATGCTTTGGAGTCTTTCTTCAATTTGAAAGACTTAGGTAAGCTCCAATATTTCCTTGGTTTAGAAATTGCTTGATCTAGTGTAGGTATTATGTTCTCTCAAAGACAATATACATTGCAACTTCTTGAGGAAACTAGCTTTCTTGGTGCCAAGCCTCTCAATATGCCTATTCACCTTAAGTTGCACCTTTCAAACACTGATGGTGTTCCTTTGGACAATCCTATGTCTTATAGAAAATTGGTTGGCAAGCTGTTGTGTCTTACTGTTTCCAGGCTTGACATCACATTTACGGTGCATCAATTGAGTCAGTTTCTCTCCAAGCCTACCTCTGTTCATCTCTCTGTTGTTTACCATCTTCTTCGGTACTTGAAAGACTGTCCTAAAAATGGCATTTTCTTCTCATCCTCTTCCAATCTACAATTGAAAGCCTTCTCTAATTTGGACTAGGGCTCTTGTCTGGAGTCTGGATGCTCCATCTCTAGTTACTGCATTTTTCTTGGTGGATCCCTCATACCTTGGCGATTGAATAAACAACCCACTATGGCACGTTTCTCTGTTAAAGGACGATCGCACTCTTGCTGCTGTTACGTGAGCTCAATTGGTTACATCAGGTCTTGGCTGACCTCTAGATTCAATCTCTTGCTCCCACCGCTATTTTATGTGATAATAATGTTGTTGTTTATATTGCTCAAAATCCCACATTTCATGAACAAACCAAGCACATCGAGATTGACTTACACTTTGTTGGTGACAAGGTTATGTTTGGGGATATTAAACTTTTGCCACTAAAGTCAGAGGATCAACTTGTTGACCTTTTTATAAAAGGGCTTCATCCAGCCAAGCTCAACCTATTACTTTTCAAGATAGCCATTCGAAGTCTCCTCCGTCCACTTTGAGGAGGAGTATTAGGCATTTCACACTTACACTTTTTTTTAAAAGAGATGGTGTGCACTTCATAATCATAAACGTGTTTTTCAGTCTTTGAAATGCTAACTCTATTTGTGAACAAACTTAGTTGTTAGTCAGTCTTTCTTGGTGTGTTTCTTGATGTCCAATAACTTCCTCCGTTAAATCTCTTGTTTACTGGTCTCAAGCTCCTATAAATATAGAGCTATTTCCCTTGTATATCAATTCAATTTTTCATCATTCACTTCTCAATAAAATATGTCTTCAATTTTCAATTTTGTATCTTGTATTTCTTGTTTATGATGGTTACCCACTTATAATGACACTTTTGGTCAACTGTATTATGTGGAGGACATTGTAATATATGCTTCTTTCTTGATTTTATTTAATTACGTATTTATTCCTTTTTGAATTTACACTTTTATCTGACTTAATAAATACTTTTTGTTAATATACCAGCATTTTTGATATGTTTTCATTTGAATTTTCTTAAATATATATATATATGTATATTTGTTTATCATTTGATACTTCAGAAGTGCACTTACTTAGAGCATTTCGGTATGTCTTTATATGATATCTCTAAAATATTTCTGTTATTATTTGTAGAACTATTGATGGCTTAACTTACCATATACCACTTTATAGTTATGTCGTTATACCAACTTCTGTAGATGGTCTTATAACAATATATTTTGCATCAAGTGTAATGATACCTTTTGAATTAATAAAGCGATGAAACTTTTGAAATATTGCTTAGTTCAAGCCCTAGTATTATGTTCTATTGTGTTATGATAATTTTGAGCTCTTATGACAAATAAGTGAATCAATGGAATAAAGCTAAGAAAACTTGTTGGCTAATTTCAAATAATTATGTCAACAAGGGGAACATCTCGAATAACGAAATGACTAGAAAATGTAGTAGACCACATCATGTTTTATTTGAAGAACTTCAAGCCCCAGAAACCACAAACAACATGGACAACACTACACCACCTTCGAACCTAGAAAACGAACGCCTCTACAAGGAGTGACCCAAAGCAAACTCCTCCTACAAGGAATGAATTGGCGGAACAACTTTTTGCAATTTGATAACAGTTTATGCCCTGTTGCCAGCAACAGACGAGGGAAGTAAAGCCAAGACATCATAATGAGGACATGAATGAAGAAGATAAGTCATTCACTAAATTCATAAGAATCAATCCGCCGAGATTCAAAGATAAACATGATGATTAGAAGGCTGAGTTCTGGACAATAGAAATTGAAAATATTTTTTAGGCACTTAATTATTTGAAAAGACAGCAGGTGAAGTACGTTACTTTTCTTTTGCAATGAGCAGCGTACCATTAGTGACGCGTGGTGGAACAAAGACGGGAACAAGAGGAGGTCGAAAGAACCTGGAGAGAGTTTAAAGCTGAGTTTCTAAGAAAATTCATCCCTTAAGTTATTAGGGATGTGAGAGAAAGGGAGTTCATAAATCTAATACGAAGGACTTTATCGGCAGTGAAATATAAAGTAGAATTTAATAGACTAATTCAGTATGCCTCGCATATTCTGGCGGATAAAAAGAGAAGGATGAAAAGATTTGTAGACGGGCTCCAACCTAAGTTACGGCGAGCCTTGGCCACTTGTAATACATCAAACTAT
>JACFYI010002893.1:484716-519147 GCA_014898755.1 Handroanthus guayacan
GATAGGTATCATCTAAAGGATGCAATTCTTGAGGGAGGAATCCCATTCAATAGAACGTATGGTATGAGTGCATTCGAATACTTTGCTAAGGATCCGAGATTCAGCCGGATATTTAACCAAGCTATGCATGAAGAATCCATCATAATTATGAAGAAAATTCTTGAAGAGTACAAAGGATTTGAGGGCCTCAAAACCTTAGTGGATGTTGGTGGTGGAATTGGAGCATCACTTAAAATGATCATTTCCAAGTATCCATCAATTAAGGGCATTAATTTTGACTTGCCTTATGTTATCCAAAATGCTCCATCTTATCCAGGTACATTTATGGATGATTACCTCAACATTCCTTTTGTTTGGCCGAATTAAATACAAGTATCCTGATAGTTCAAGAAATTATAATAACACTCCTAATCATTAGTTTATCTTACCAAAAATTTATGAAGTTCAGGCAATATGTGACTTTCAAGGTGTAATTGTAATGTTACACAAGTATCGTTAATTGTTAATCAAATGAACTAATAGAAGGTGCTGTTTTGTAGTTTTTCAAACTACATGAATATATTTTCTTAATTAAGTCAAACTTAAGGGGGTATTGAGGTAATTATCACTACTTTCCATCCATTACGTGAAGCCAAAACTCTTGAGGTTTAAAAGTTGGAACCTTGTGCAGGAGTGGAGCACATTAGTGGTGACATGTTTGGTGGTGTGCCCAAAGCCGATGCCATTTTTATGAAGGTAAAATTGAATCTTCATATTTTCCCAAGAACTAATTATTTTTACCACCTTATTTTGGTGTACTATAACTCCATTTAATAAACTATTCATTTTGAACATTTGATGTTTTTTTGAACATTTGATGTTTCAGAATTAGTGGAATTTAAAGTATTTATGTGTGTATATGATATTCCTTAAATGTTCTTATTATTGTCTGTTGAACTAATTATTGACAACTTACAACCCACTATGTACCACTATATAGTTTCATTAATCATTATGTATACATATATATATTAATAATTATATTCTAATTGTTAAATTTATGCACATAAAGCATGCATTAGGATTGTCAATAGATCAGCTTTGGGTTAAATCAAAATACTCTAGATTCATACCCAACTTTTCTTATTTTCATACATAACTAAATTCGGCACAAAATTTTGTGGGATTTGGATCAACTAATACCAGCTTCAAATCCCAAAAGATTTGAAAACGTAATTAGAAAATTCGACCAAATTGTAGTGAACAATTCTTATATTTTAATATATAAATTATTTTAGTAAGTAAAGTACCTTAGAACTATAAATTTTTACAATATTCATTATGATATCACATATTATATGTAATTTGGAAATTTCTATTAAGATTACGTATTGACAAATATCATGTCAACAAAAATATTATAAAATCCTGATTCGCAATAGAGCAATTGTTTAATTTCATATTCAAACCCACCTATTTCAGATTATGAATATTTATAATCGAATTTGATTAATCGATTAAAAATTCTGAAGATCAAATTAAATTCACATCAATTTCAAAACAGGTCGAGTATATAATCTAACGAGTAACCCATTCATCTACTGCAGTGGATTTGCCATGATTGGAGTGATTCGGATTGCGAAAAGCTATTAAAAAATTGCTACGAAGCACTACCTGAAAATGGAAAAGTGATTATTGCAGAAACTATCTTGCCCGAGAAGCCAAATACTAGACTGAATTCTTTACAAGCAGCCCACAGTGATGTGATGATGTTAGCTTATACTCCAGGTGGAAAAGAACGGTCGAAAAGAGAATTTGAGGTCTTAGCAAAAAAAGCTGGATTCAAACAGCTTATCGTAGTTTGTAATGCTTTGAAAATTTGGATTATGGAATTTCACAAGTGAGGGGAAAGTTTGTGGGCCTTTTTCGCAAGGTTTGGAAAAGAATGCTGGGCTTGTTTCAAAATTATGTTTGCGTGTGTGGCTTTTTTTTATTTTTATTTTTTTTTTGTTCTTTTTTTTTTCCAAGATGAAATAAGGATTTAGAAATAAATATAGTTGAGTTGAATGTAATAAAGTTTCTGAAAATTGTGTTTGCAACTTTTCGGTTGTCAATCGAATCAGCATGAATAAAGTGTTTTTTAAGACGATTCATTACATTATTAAATCAATACAGCAATTGCATTCAAAATCAATACCTAATACAATAACTAACAAATAAATATTAAACTTACCAATCAATATAAAAATGAATCTAAACCCCTAAACAAACTTTAATTGAATTGAATATGAGTTGAGCTCGAGTAACGTAATTTCTTTACACAAATTTAATTTTTCAATTAATGGTGATGAGCTTTGGATATTGTTGAACGAAAAAAATGGGTTTAAACGTGGGGCATTATGTTTAATGAATTGAGCTTTTAAATATTGATCTCCAATCAAGTATCAAACAGTTTGATTTATTCTTCAACCTTAGAAAATTAGATAAGTATCAACAATAAATTCACATTGAAAAGTAATTGCGTATCCTGAAAAATTGAAAGTAATGAAGGTTATAAGGTCGTAAATATCTCTTAAGATAGTTATATGTGTTAAAATATTTTCTCAATGCTAATAAAATATTTTAATTTTTGTATTTCTGATATATGTGATCTTAATAATATTTTCCTTAATGTCTTTTATGACGGGAGAGATTCACTTGTAGACTCCTTTTGACCCTTTTACTTGATTAACGAAATTTGTTGTTATAAGGAAAAAAAAAAAAAAAAGGCATGATTCTAATGTTGTTAATGGTTGAATTGTGTTGTGTTTAGATCAATTTTTATGCTAAATCAAGAATTAAAATTAAAAAAAAAAGGTCAATCCAAAAAAGAAAAATATATTGTGATACTATAGATTTGTTTCATCTTTTTATTTATTTTTTAATTTAATGAAATTCCATACTTTAAATTTTGTTTCCAGGCCACATGAACATGAATTTGAAATTTGAAAAATTGCTTTGATTATTCAGCCTTTTCAGGATTAAAAAAAAAAAAGAAAGAAAGGAAAAGAAAAGGGGAAAAAAAAAAAAACAAATGATTCAATGAACCAAATCCAGCATGAATAGTATCATCTGATATGAAATTAAGTGAGAAGGAGCTAGAATCTTCTAATAATAACAATAATACATTTGATTGTCACTCACCAACTCTGCCCCTTTTCATTTGTTTGTTGTTTTATCATAAAATGAATTTTTTTTAAATATTTATATAACTGAGTGAGTCCAAAAAAATAAAAAATAAAAATAAAAAAAATCAGTAAGTAAAATATAAGGCAGTGTTTACTAAAGGGGTTAACGAAGGTTTGGTTATTTTAACCACTGATAGCCACTATTTACTTTGTTAGTTGGGAGGTCCGCATATAACCATCATTCAAGCCTGTGTTTGGCAGGGTCTAAACCATGACTACTTTAAAATAAAATAGACAATGAGTTTTTTGCAATATTTAACATTAGAGCACATTCATAAATAAACAAGTTAAACTACTTTATATTAAATCATTAAAATAAATATTCCATCCAAATTGAGTTAATCCAAGTAAATTAGGGCTAAAAGTGGACCATAAAAAGTAAAGCGTGATTATCTCTACCTACGGCGAATATTGACCATCCACCAACCCCAAAACCCACAAGCACTTATATATTCTTCGCCTTTTTCACTTACAAATTAAAGCTTATAATTAGCTCAACCGACCGTCCAATTCCAGCTTATAAGCTCATAAGTCATAATCTCCAATTCCAGTTTTACTTCAATGGATAATAAGCCAGATGAAGAAGCCTACTTATTTGCCCTGCAACTAGCGACGGGTTTAGCCCTCCCTATGGTTCTAAAAACCGCTGTAAAACTCGATCTTCTCGAGCTTATTAAAAAAGCTGGCCCAGAAGCTTCAGCTTCTGCTTCTGAACTTGTTGCCCTGCTTCCCACAAACAATCCTGATGCAGCTGATATGATTGATAGGATTCTCCGGCTGCTGGCGGCGAATTCCGTTCTCGTTTGCAGCCTGAAACTGCTCCCGGACGGCGGCGTAGAGCGGCGCTACTCCCTTACGCCGGTGGGTGAGTTTTTTACTAGAAATGAGGATGGAGCTTCTGTGGGCTCTACTTGTCTTTTGATTCAAGATAGGGTCTTGATGGAACCTTGGTAAGTGATCTATAAATATATGGCTATTAATAATTTTATTTTTTTTATTGTGTTTGCGCACATTAGGGTCTGTTTATATGAGTTTGAAATTCATTCTTTTAAAAGATTTGACATAAGTTGACTTAGAGGCTTGATATATATATTGGATGGTTTATGATTATCGATGATCCTCTGATGCTCAAAGAATAGTGTTTTGAATGATTTGACTTGATTGATTCTAATTAACAAACTTGAACTTATAAGCTTTAGTTCCTTAAGGGTATGAACAAGCCAAACTCATAAAAAATTGAAGGGTCAAGATCGAGATCAATGAATCGTTTCACTACTCAAGCTTAAACTTGGGTAATTGGCTAGTTTTGTTTATCAAACATATTTAAAAATCGTATTGGAGCTCAAAATATTGACAATGAAAATTACATATATCTAGAAATTGATAGATATTTTCTAAAATTTATTTAATATTTAGAATTTAGATCGAGTACATATACACATATATGTACGTATACAATATAGTATTAAAAGCTTGCTAGTCATTTCAAAAGTTCATGAATAACAAACTCTCTTCTCAAACTCAATTATAAAGCTCAAACTCACTGAGCTCGAGTCAAACTTTATTCGAGCCAGTTTGCAATTTGACCAAGATTTGACTCCATTGACACCTCTTTAGACACTTATCCAGCTAGTTCTCTTAACAACTAAGCCAGGAAATTCTTGAGCTTATATATATTTCCAATTTAATTCATGGATGTATTTTATTTCATTGTATTCATTTAAATATGCATACTTTTCCAATTCAAATGATCTTCTTCTTTAATAGGTATCATCTAAAGGATGCAATTCTTCAGGGAGGAATCCCATTCAATAGAGCATATGGTATGAGTGCATTTGAATACCCAGCTAAGGATTCGAGATTTAACCGGATCTTTAACCAAGCTATGTATGAACAATCCACCATATTTATGAAGAAAATTCTTGAAAAATACAAAGGATTTGAGGGTCTCAAATCCCTAGTGGACGTTGGCGGTGGAATTGGAGCATCACTTAAGATGATCATTTCCAAGTATCCATCAATTAAGGGCATTAATTTTGACTTGCCCCATGTTATCCAAAATGCTCCATCTTACCCAGGTACATTTTTGGATAATTACCTTAACTTTCCTTGAGTTTAGTTTAATTACAGAAACAATAAAATTCTTTGTTATTAGTTTATCTGATAAAAAACTCATGACGTTGCAGCCAGTGTGAGATTTTCAAAGGTTTAATTATAATATTATACAAGCTCTATTAGAATTTTACGTAATTGAACTAAGAGGAAGGAATTTTTTTTTTTTTTCAAATTACATGAATGTTTCAATGATCATGCCAAACTTCAAGGAGTGTTGAGGTAATTATCACTATTTTCTATTCTTTGCGTGAAGCCAAAATTAGTAAGTTGGTCATAATCTTAAGGTTTTTTTTTTTTTTGGTCCCCATACTATAAAAAAAATATTAATAAAATTAGTGTACTTGATTTGAAGTCTAAAAGTTTGAAACTCGTGCAGGAATGGAGCACATTAGTGGTGACATGTTTGTTAGTGTGCCTAAAGCCGATGCCATTTTTATGAAGGTAAAGTTGAATTTTCATATTTTTCCAAGAACTAATTATTTTTACCACGTAATTTTGTACATAATTTTTGTGTGCTGCAACTAACTATAATTACCCTTAATACTTCATAAATTCGACAATTACATTGATTTGTTTTAATAAAATATTCCCAACAAATAAGACAATCATAGCCACACAAAATCAATAATTTTAATGCGGGCCCTTTTATAATGACATTCTTGACTAACTGCGTTATGTGGAGGACAACCGTAATATATACTTTTATCTCGCTTTTTTATCATTTTGCTATGTCTTTATATGATATTTTTAAAATATTTTTATTATTATCTGTGGAACTAATGATGATTTACAACTCACCATGTACCACTTTATAGTTACGTCGTCATATGTGCATATATATTAACTTTTTTTATCAAAAATGTGTGTATAATATATATATATATATCTATTATATTTTACACATGGAGCATCCATTAGGGCTATTAATGAATTGGATTTGCATCAAACCATAACATTCCAAATCCAAACGGGATTTTAGATTTTCATAACTGAATCTAATTTAATATTGTACAGGATTTGAGTCTATTAATACCAATACCAAATCCAAAAATTTCAAAACCAAATAAGAAAATCTAACTGAATAATAGTAAACAATAATTATATTTAAAATATAAATTATTTTAATAAATATGATACCTTTAAAAAAATACATTTCTACATTATTAATTATAACATCATATATATTATATTTTATTTAATAAATTTTATCAATATTACAAATAGAAAATCATTTATAATAAATCATATTATTATTCCTTATCCAACACACCTATTTTAGATTATACATGTCCAAAGCCGAATTTGATCTGCCAGATACTTCAATTAGTTAAAAATTCTAAAATCCAAATTCGATTCAAATCAATTTTTAAATTAAAATGTGTTCTAAGACAGCCCAATGTGTACTAAACACTAGTATCCATAAATCAAATATTCGTGATAGGCCAAGAGCATTACCTCTAGAACGAGTCAAGTATATAATCTAACGAGTAACCCATTTTTATCTATTGCAGTGGATTTGCCACGATTGGAGCGATTCACATTGCGAAAAGCTATTAAAAAATTGTTACGAAGTGTTGCCAGAAAATGGAAAAGTGATTATTGCAGAAACAATCATGCCTGAGGACCCAAATAGTGGGTTGAATTCTTTACGGGCAGCCCACGGTGATGTGATTATGTTAGCTTATAATCCAGGTGGAAAAGAGCGGTCCGAAAGGGAATTTGAAGCCCTAGCTCAAAAAGCTGGATTCAAACAACTTATCAAAGCTTGCAGTGCTTTTAATATTTGGATTATTGAATTTCACAAATGATGGCAAAGTTCGTGGACTTTTCAGATTTTCAAAATTATGTTTAGCTTTTTATGTTTTTTTTCGAGACTATTCAATATTATGTTGAGTTTTTTATGTCTTCACGAGATGAAATTATGAATGAGAAATGAATCAAGTCATTCGTTCTGTTGTTTAGTGAATTAGTATGAAAAAGTTTTAATTGAGTTGAATATGACTTGAGCTCGAGTAGGTTGATTTCTTTCACATATTTGAATATTTTTATAATTAATTGTGATGAGCAGTGAATCTTGTCAAATAAAAAAATGAATTAAAGCGTGGTCAATATGTTTAACAAACTGAGCTTTTACACCATTAATGATGTATAATAATTATTCTGGTCCACCCAAACAGGTGATTAGTTGAGGACTAAATTTAGGTCATGCATTAGATTGAATTACAATGAGGTACATGTCATGGTCCAAATTCTAATTAATTTATTCTGATATAGATCGTTGTCGAAATTTTAATTCTTTTTTGTACATGTCATCGTCAAAACTTTAATTTATTCAGGTGCTACTTCTTTTGCAATAATTTAATTTATTTTGATAGATATCATATTCAAAACTTTAATTTATGCGGCTGCTACTTCTTTTCGCATTTGTCGCAATCTTTATCGCAAGAAGACTTTGAAATTGCTTTTCTAATAATGTTGCGTCAATTGGACATTTTTTTTAGATAAGTGATTACAATATTTAATCATTATATTTATATATTAAAAACAATTAAATGAAAATCCCTAATATCTTATCATACAATTAAAAAAAATCTTCGAAAATTGCCCCACACATTGGTGGGAATTGAACATAAGGCCCAATATTATATACATTTTAGCTCCATTTCGGATCCTCCAATTCAAAATAGTATTTTATCTTTTATTAACACTGATTAATGGTCAATATTACAATTACTTTGAAGTTAATAACAATCTAACTCAACCAGATAAAAATAAAAACTGTAACTTTTCATAGCTCAAAAAATAATCCTTTAGAATCATTTACTTAAAATAAATAAATAAATAAATAATAATAATAATAATAATAATAATAATAATAGAATCAGTTCTTTTAACCAATGATAACCACTATTTACTTTGTTGGTTGGGAGGCCGGCATCAAACCATCAATCAAGCCTGTGTTTGGCAAGGTCTAAACCATGAGTACTTTAAAATAAAAAATACAATGAGTTTTTTGCAATATTTAACATGAAGACATTGTGGTAAGTAAATAAGCTAAACTACTTTATACCAAATCATTAAAATAAATATCCCATCAAAATTGAGTTAATCAAAGTAAACTAGACCTAAAAGTGGACCATAAATAGTAAAGCGTAATTATCCCTTCTCTACGGCGAATATTGACCATCCACCAACCCCAAAACCCACAAGCACTTATATATTCTTCACCTTTTTCACTTTCAAATTAAAGCCTATAATTAGCTCAACCGACCGTCCAATTCCAGCTTGCAAGCTCATAAGTCATAATCTCCAAACAACAGTTTTACTTGAATGGATAATAAGCCAGATGAAGAAGCCTACTTATTTGCCCGGCAACTAACGACGGGTTTAGCCCTCCCTATGGTTCTAAAAACCGCCGTAGAACTCGATCTTCTCGAGCTTATTAAAAAGGGTGGCCCAGAAGCTTCAGCTTCTGCTTCTCAACTTGTTGCCCAGCTTCCCACAAACAATCCTGATGCAGCTGCTATGATTGATAGGATTCTCCGGCTGCTGGCGGCGAATTCCGTTCTCGTTTGCAGCCTGAAACTGCTGCCGGACGGCGGCGTAGAGCGGTTCTACTCCCTTACGCCGGTGGGTGAGTTTTTTACTAGAAATGAGGATGGAGCTTCTGTGGGCTCTACTTGTCTTTTGATTCAAGATAGGGTCTTGATGGAACCTTGGTAAGTGATCTTTAAATATGTGGCTATTAGTTAATTTTTTTTCATTGTGTTTTCACACATTAGGGTGTGTCTGTATGAGTTTGAAATTCATCCTTTTGAAAGATTTTTATATAGGGTTGATTGAGATAAGTTGATGACTTGGAGCGTTGATATATACTGGATTATTTTTTATTATTGATGATCCCCTGATACTCAAAGAATAGTATTTTGAATTATTTGACTTGGTTTGTTCTAAATAACTAACTTCAACTTATAAGCTTTTGTTCCTTGGGGGTATCAACAAGCCAAGCTTTGAAGGATCAAGGTTGAGAACAATGAACCGTTTCACTACTCAAGCTTAAACTTGGGTAATTGGCTAGTCTTGTTTATCAAACCAATTTATAATCGTACTCCAGCTCAAATTATTGACAGTAAAAATTACATATCTCTAAAATTTATTTAATATTTAGAATTTAGATCGAGTACATAAATATATTTATGTATGCAATATAGTATTAAAAGCTGGCCAGTCGTTTCAAAGGTTTACAAATAACAAATTCTCTTCTCAAACTCGATCATAAAGCTCAAACTCATTGAGCTCGAGTTGAAATTTATTTGGGCCCATTTGCAATTTGACTAAGATTTGACTCCATTGACACCCCTGTAGACACTTATCCAGCTAGTTCTCTTAACAACTAAGCCAGTGAATTCTTGACCTTGTATATATTTCTAGTTTAATTCATGTATGTATTTTATTTCATTGTATTCATTTAAATATGCAAAATTTTCCAATTCAAATGATGTTCTTTGATAGGTATCATCTAAAGGATGCAATTCTTGAGGGAGGAATCCCATTCAATAGAGCATATGGTATGAGTGCATTCGAATACCCAGCTAAGGATCCGAGATTTAATCGGGTCTTTAACCAAGCTATGTATGAACAATCCACCATATTTATGAAGAAAATTCTTGAAAAATACAAAGGATTTGAGGGTCTCAAATCTCTAGTGGATGTTGGTGGTGGAATTGGAGCATCACTTAAGATGATCATTTCCAAGTATCCATCAATTAAGGGCATTAATTTTGACTTGCCCCATGTTATCCAAAATGCTCCATCTTACCCAGGTACATTTCTGGATAATTACCTCAACATTCCTTAAGTTTAGTTTAATTACAGAAACAAAAAATTCTTTGTTATTAGTTTATCTAATGAAAAACTCATGAAGTTTCAGCCTGTATGAGATTTTCAAGGGTTTAATTATAATGTTATACAAACTCTATTAGAATCTTACGTAATTGAACTAACAGGAAAGGATTGTTTCATTTTTTTTTTTTTCTCAAATTACATGAATGTTTCAATGATCATGCCAAACTTCAAGGACTGTTGAGGTAATTATCACTATTTTCTATTCTTTGCGCAAAGCCAAAATTATTAAGTTGGTTATAATCTGAAGTTTGTTTTTCCCCCATACTATAAAAAAAAAATTTATATTAATAAAATTAGTGTACTTGATTTGAAGTCTAAAAGTTTGAAACTCGTGCAGGAATGGAGCACATTAGTGGTGACATGTTTGTTAGTGTGCCTAAAGCCGATGCCATTTTTATGAAGGTAAAGTTGAATTTTCATATTTTTGCAAGAACTAATTCTTTTTACCACGTAATTTTTTACATAATTTTTGTGTACTGCAACTAACTATAATTACCCTTAATACGTCATAAATTCGACAATTATATTGATTTGTTTTAATAAAATATTCCCAACAAATATATATATATATATATAAAGACAATCATAGCCACACAATCAATCATTTCAATGTGGGCCCCCTTATAGTGACATTCTTGACTAAGTGTATTATGTGGAGGACACGCGTAATATATGATTTTGTCTTTTTGGAAATGACACTTTGCTCTCGCTTAATATATACTTTTCGACAATATGTCACCTTCTTTTCGTGTATTTTCATTTGAATTTTCTTAAATATTTTTATTTTGAAGCACTTATTTAAAGTATTTCGGTATGTCTTTCACCATATGCCATTTTATAGTTACATCGTTATATGTGCATATATAATAATTTTTTAATAGAAGTATATATATCAATTATATTAAATTATTAAAATTACACACATAGAGCATGCGTTAGGATTATTAATGGATTGGATTTGGATCAAATCATAATACTCTAAATCCAAATCCGAATTTTTATTCTCATAACTGAATCCAACCTAGAGTTCTATGGGATTTGGGCCTATTTATACCAACTCTAAATCCAAAAATTTTCAAAACCCAATAAGAAAATCTAACAGAATAATTATAAGCAATAATTATGTTTAAAATACAAATTATTTTAATAAATAAAATACCTTTAAGAAAAATACATTTCTACATTATTAATTATAACATCAGATGTATTAGATTTTATTTAATAAATTTTATCAATATTACATATAGAAAATTATTTATAACGAATCAAGTTATTATACACCATATCAAATACACCAATTTTAGATTACACATATCCAAGAATTTGATCAACTAGATACTTCAATCAGTTGAAAATTCTAAAATCCAAGTCTGATTCAAATCGATCTTGAATTAAAATTCATCCTAAGACAACCTAATGTGTACTAAACGCTAAGATCCATAAATCAAATACTCGTGATAGGCTAGGAGTTACCTCCAAAACGGGTCAAGTATATAATCTAACGAGTCACCAATTTTTGTGTCTTGTAGTGTATTTGCCACGATTGGAGCGATTCACATTGCGAAAAGCTCTTAAAAAATTGCTATGAAGCGCTACCAGAAAATGGAAAAGTGATTATTGCAGAAACAATCATGCCTGAGGATCCAAATAGTGGGCTGAATTATTTACAGGCAGCCCACAGTGATGTGATTATGTTAGCTTATAATCCAGGGGGAAAAGAAAGATCAGAAAGGGAATTTGAGACCTTAGCTAGAAAAGCTGGATTCAAACAGCTTATCAAAGCTTGCAGTGCTTTTAATATTTGGATTATTGAATTTCACAAATGATGGCAAAGTTCATGGACTTTTGAGAATTTCAAAATTATGTTGAGCTTTTTATGTTTCTTTTTGAGACGATTCAAAATTATGTTGAGCTTTTTATGTCTTCACGGGATGAAATTATGAATGAATCAAGTCATTAGTCCCGTTGTTTACTGAATTAGTATGAAAAGGTTTTAAGTGAGTTGAATATGACTCGAGCTCGAGTAGCTTGATTTCTTACGCATATTTGAATATTTTTATAATTAATTGTGATGAGCCGTGAATCTTGTCAAATAAAAAAAATGAATTAAAGCGTGGTCAATACGTTTAATAAACTGAGCTTTTACACCATAAATGATGTATGATAATTATTCTGGTCCACCCAATTCCCAAACAAGTGATTAGTTGAGGACTAAATTTAGGTCATGCATTCGATTGAATAATTTGAATTACAATTAGGTATAGGTCATGGTCGAAATTCTAATTAATTTATTCTGATATAGATCGTAGTCGAAATTTTAATTTATTTTGGTATATATCATGGTCAAAACTTTAATTTATTCAGTGTTACTTCTTTTGCAATAATTTAATTTATTTTGATAGATCATAGTCAAAACTTTAATTTATGCAGCTGCTGCTTCTTTTAGCATTTATCACAATTTTTATCGCAAGAAGACTTTGAAATTGCTTTTTTAATATTAATAGGAGAATTTACATCAATTGGACTTTTTTTTTTCTTAGATAAGTGATTACAATATCAAATTACTATATTGATATATTAATTACAATTAAATGAAAATCCTCAATATTCTATTATACAATTAAAAAATAATACTCTTCGACAATTACCCCACACACTGATGGGTATTGAACTTATGGCCCAATATTGTATACATGCTAGCTCCATTTCGGGTCCTCTAATTCAAAATAGTATTTTCTCTCGTATTAACTAGTATTAATAGTCAATATTACAATTACTTTGAAGTTAATAACAATCGTCAGCTCAACCAAATATAAATAAGAACTATAACTTTTCATAGTTTCAAAAAATAATCCTTTACAATCATTTACTTAAATAATAATAATAATAATAATAATAATAATAATAATAATAATAAAACAATATCAGAGCCACACCAACTAGCAATCTATCCATATGTTACATGAATGAGCAAAATACAAATAACCTCTTGCATTATTTTTAAGAGTAAATTACATTAAATCCCCCAACCTATAGGATTTATTGCACTTTGCTCCCTCTTTTTGGCAAATGTACGATTAACCCCCAACATTTGAAAAATGTGTACTTTGTCCCATTTAATGAATTCCGTTAGAATATTCGGGAACCCTACTCTTAAAAGAAGAACACACACACACACACATAAAATTAAAAAAAAAAAAAAAAAAAAAACCTTGCTAAACGCGGTATCAGGAACAAATCCTAGAGCTTTTAGTGTTACTATGCAAAATAAAAGCTATTCTAAGTTGATTTACACTATCTTGGACCGGAATCTCAAAATAGGGCTTGATACATAAACACTCCTCTTCATGAGTAGGCTGTACGAGTGTCGCTCAAAGCAGGCTCACTATAGACACAATAAACAACGAAAAGAGATTGGCTTTTTTCAGTTTATTTATATTTAATGATTCTTGTTTTATAATATTAGAAGTCAGGATATTAGAAAATTGAAAAAATTGCAATTTTCTATCGATTTGACAATTTTTGTGCGTTTAAAGTTGTAGATATTATACATTTGACAAACACTAATACAATAGAATAAAAGATAAAATACAAATTAAAATAAGGCATGCATCCATATAACGAAATAGAAAATAAAATAAAAATTGAAATGAAAAAACCAGGAGAAGTTTGAGGACCCTCTACCCGAGAGAGAGAGAGAGAGATTACCTCAACATTGCAAGATTTAATTAATCTAATCATAAAAGTACAGAAACATGAAAACTTTTACAATACCCCGCTCGCTATTAATTCGGCTAACATTAAAGTTACAAAACTTATTTAACATTATAAATAGAACAAATGTCTACTTATAATATTTCAATCAATATATAATATATTAAATTTCAGAAACCCTAATTATAATCCTACACAAGCACAGGTAAGTTTTGCGTCAAGCCATCAACTCAAATAATATTAAGGATTATGATTTCTCAAAAGAACAAACATCAGCAGTCACCGAGGTAATCGTCCCCCACAGAAACAACTTCACATAAGAAAATGCCATTAACATCATACCAACATAAATACTCATCTTGCAAAAACTGCTCCACTAATCAGAAAATGAAATCATTCTGAGAGGACTCCAACAACGAAATAAACCACACTAACTTACATATGCAACAGCAAAATGCTGAATTCCTAGATAGAAAACTTGGCAGGTATAGCATCATCAAACTTGTGACAAAAGTACATTCAAAGATTTATAAGTAATTTACCCATTTATATCCGCCTTTTACCCTGCTATCATACCTTCATTATCACACTCCAGATTTCCCAAGAAGGGAAGCCACCTCCGATTGGCTTAAAGCAGAACCCAAAAACAAATACAACGAGAATTATTCTTTCATGCTTTCATCACCATCTTCCTCATCACTTAAATCAAGATCAGCAAGCAATTCATCTAATGGTATGGAAGGAACATCTTCACCATCAGTGACGGAAGCCATTTCTGACGGCTGGTATTCCTTATTGCGGTAAAGAGACAAATTAAATCTTAAATCAGGGTTCTCCTCCAAATCTCTCAAGAATAGTTCATACTCTGAGTTCACCTTCTCCTCATGATCTTTACCTTTGGCAGTGTCATCGACCTCCATATCAAGAGCCTTAAGCTTCCATGAACGAGGCTTCCCACGCTTCCTCTGACGCTTCTCTTCGTAACTCTTTTTAATTAATACTACTTCTGGGAAATTAGGATCTTTGTATTTGTCCAATTCAATATCATTATGGTTGGCACTATATAAATCATAGCCAAAAGCATAATCACCAGGTTTTAAAATATGTCCCAAATGTGTCGTTATGTTAAAAATTGTGTCATTCTTCCCAAAATCTGATACTCGAGCTACTTGGGCATTAGCTAGAACATACCTTGAGCCACCAACATTGACTTCTGGAGAAAAAGGCTCTATGTCAAACACTATGTATTCCACAAGCTGCCTACTTGACAATAAGGCCTTAAAAGATGATCTCCAATATTGCTCCGCATCCAGGTAGCATTGCCTCATGGTTAACGGATCTAACAAAGCTAAGCTGTTGCTCACTTTGTTGCAGATTACCAGTGGTCCAAGATTTCCCAAACTAACATGAAGCCTAGGTGGAAGACAAATCAAATCCTCACGACAGATGGGACAGATCTCGACTGAGAAAGTGTACTTGTAATTGTAATTATTGCTCTTTGGATCATGAGACACCAGTTGCTTGTCATTTCGACTCCTAATTGGAGCTACTTTACCCACAAACTCAACAAACTTCACACCATGACTCCGATTATTGAAGAAGAAATCAATGCCCTGGTCCATTTGCTTGATCCTGATGGCGTATTTAGCAGCATCGTGCTTAAGAATAAGCTGTTCCAGATAGAAGAATGTGCGTCTGTGAGAAACGTGCTGTCGCAGTTGCACGGCAGCAACCCACTGATCCGGATTAGCCTGGACCCTCGAACAAGACTCACACATCTGATCTTGCACAACATATTCGACTGTATAAGCTTGTTCAAGTATTGCTCCATTGAGAACCTCTTTTTGGACCCTCAGCTTGACCTTAATCCTCTTGGAGTGTGGTTCAGTCCAAATGAACTCTGCATGAACCAGACGAACCTTGCTCAAGTTTTTCAATCTCTTCACACAGAAGGTCAGGAGCTCTTTAGACTCCAGCTGCGCTTTGATCCATGTCCTTGGCGGCTGCAAATAACAGTCACATTCAGGACAATGGTTGATGATAACATGCTTCTGAAGTCCTTCCGTTATGTCAATTTCAGATCGCAGGCATTTAGCACACATATTTGCAGCATTTGGTTGCATTAGAATACCACACTTGCAGCATAAGACAGTACCAATAGTCTGTGGCACCGTAAACATACCCGCACCTTGCGCCATTGCTGCATAATCAAAACACATGAGAAATAAGTGCAATGCTCTGTAGAAGACAAAAGAATGAGGCATTTGACATAATTGCCACTAAGCTATTAAACACGCAACCTAACCCTTATCAAGTCAACATTAAGAAAAGAAACCATGATATAACAGTTCATAGCTCAAGCATCACCTAAGAACTATAACATCTAAACCACCTAAAATTACAATTACATAAAGGTAATCTCCAAATGAGAGCTTACGAGGTTAGACTACAAATGGAATGTAACAAGCAACTATTTGTTCCTCAAAAATAATAACAATCATCAGCAATTCTGCTGTACAGTCTGTGGATAAAAACAAATTACATGCCATTTGCATCACTTTCCAGGCACAAATTTTCTTGCCACATCTTCTAACAGAGAATAGAAGGATTACACGGAAAACATAGTGATACAAAACTCATCAAACCCCAAAAGAGAATCGAAATTCAAAGCCTTATATATTACACAAACTCAATAAAATAATCTGTTACCATATTTTAAAAAAGCTCAATAAAAACTCACAACACAAAACAAAAAAAAAAAAAAAAAAAAAAAAAAAAAAAAATCAAGCAACGACTATTCCATAGCATCCCCTTCAAATTATCGCAACAAAATCAAACTTATTATATTACCTCTACCTGATTCAGAAACCTCACCCTCAAAGTATGGATAACCAAAACTCACTAGATCAAAAATAAAAATAAGAACAAAACCGACAATAAAATTATCACAAGAAACAGCACAAAAACACTCAAACACAGCATAAAAGAAGACCAACCTTTGTCGGCAATAGAATTTGATGGCGGTTGCAGACCTGCGCAGACACGCTGGCTCCGACGAAGGATATAAATAGATTGAGATTCGAGTTGAAATGAGGGATTGGATCGGGGAATGGATCTTTTAATTAGGTTTAGGTTTAGGTTAATAGTATCCTCAATTACATCACGGCCCAAATCTTTTGTTCTCGATATTTGTGGTGGACACAGTCTGTACCACGGCCCATATTTAAATGGGCCTATGTATGGGTCTCAGTATGATAAGGCCTATAAATTTCAAAGTTATCCATATTTTCTGGAACAATGAGTTGAACCACTACAAAATTTGAATTTTGCCACTTAGTATTCGAAGGTGATTGCTTTTTAGGTATTCGATTCTTATCGTACCTTGTTGGTGACTTTTCCTCCATAGGACATTTCGTTGTGAATGTTCATGATTTTTTGTGTTTTCTAGAAGACATAATATTCAATCATATCGTGTGAGATAGAAATAAGATTGCTCATCTAATTGCTAAAAGTGCTTGTAATTTTACTTTGAATTGTAGGGACTTACCAACTGTATTATTTGATGATTTCTCGTAAGTTACAATATTGTCATTTTATTTTGGAAAAGAAATGCAACAAAGAAATTCGAAAATAAGAAATAATGAAATAATTCATATAGTATAATGTTGTGTTTATTTTTGAAATTTATTCTCTATTCTCATTAATGGCTAATTTCAAAATGACCTATAAGAAAAGTGGCATAACTGAAACATATTGTAAACACATCTTTGATCTGTTTAGTTGAGTAGCAAGGTTAGCACCCTTTTTCATCTAAGATTGGAGATGTAAATGGATAAAATTGGCTAAAAAAAATGTAATTGACTTGAAAAGTGTTCGATATGTAGTCTTACAGTCACAGGCCGATTTGATAGCCTATCTTTTCTGAAAAATGGCTGGATCTAGTACAATAAAATGACTAAGTTTTTCGAATTTAAACTCAAACATATGGCTCGAGAACCAATTCAAGCAAAACGAACTCAGTGAAGTTGAGAACAAGCCAAAAAAAATGGTTTATGTTTGAATCAGTTCGATTCATTTGCATGCTTCCGTGACCCTATCAGATGTTTAACATTTATAATAAAAGTTATCAAATAACACAGATTCTAGAGAATAAATATAAAAGAATGAATTTGATTGAACCTTTTACCTTTCAAATTTTGATAGTAGAAAGTTGGAATAATAAAAGCTTTGGTCAAAAAAACAAACATAAGTCCAGCATTCTTGGTAAATTTAATTAGATAATGAGGCTTTTTTGTGGCAATTACAAAGGGTACGTGCTTGTCTATTCTTATAATAACATTCGATTTATTTTCTATAAATGATTGTGATAGTTGTTGATTATCCACCGTTACATTGAATGCAGGACACCGACGCAGCAAATTGACCAAAATCTTTTTAAATTAAAATTAACAATTATATGCTTGATTTTTGCATATATAAAATATTATATTGATAATATTTTTACTTAAATATATTTCATTTTTTTAAAAAAGAAAATGTGTAAGAGTGCAGAAATAGAAAAAAATATATGGGTTACTAAGAAATCTCTATTATATATAAAGTACGAGAGTCAAAAGTATTAAAATAGTTATTTTGATGGTCGGTCTTTATGCGTCATACCTAGAATACCCCTTAGTATATTTGTTCATCCTAATAACCATCCAGAATGCAATAAAAAGTCATTAACTCCTAATTTATTGTTTATATTAAATTATGGGTATATTTATAGTAAATACATTGACTATATTCTAATTATTAAATACACATATTGCATTGTATGAAATACATTAATTATTTTATCCACATGCATTGAATAGTGGAATAGCTGTAGTTGTGAATGATAAAATTAGAAAATTAAAATTTGGTATTCAAACTAAAATATGAAAAGTTTTTTTTTAAAAAAAATAGTATAGATAATGAAAAAAATAAAGTTTAATTTTGAGGGGAAAAAAAAAAAGGAAGAAAAGAAAAGAAACTGTACGACCAAGTACTATTACCACGTCCGCTACCAGCCTGGCAATAAATACGGATATTTAGCAAATTCAATTTTGGTGGCAAAATAAATATTATTTCATTTTGACCTTTCAAAAATTCAACGATTTATCAGCCGACCCTTTAATTCCTTTACGCACAGCCTCAATTTAAATGGGACTTTCTCTTGCACGCATCTTTGCTTGTCATTTTCTTTCCCATGGCAACTTTTTCTTCTTTCTTATTTTGTTGGGAGTGTTCACATAGCTAAGTTTTTAAATTTTTATAGGTATAATTATCAGAGCATCTCTTAAGAGTTGGGCATAATTATCAAAATATTTTTTAAACTAAGGATAATTATTATTTTATCCCCTATTATTAGTTTTGACTAGTAATTATAATTATATATTCTGAAAACTTTGAAATATTATAAATAGACCACTTGAATAAGAGAGTATAATTACAATTATACATTGGTTCAATAGATATAAATAATAAATACGCATCATCTTAACTAATAATAAAAAGTATAATGATAATTATCAAAACATAAACGAATATTTTGATAGTTATATCACATCTACAATGATAATTATCCTTCTAATAAAGTCATTTCCAACACTTGTGGGCCCTACATCACCAACAATTGCTTTTAAAAGTTGATAAGCATTCCATCCCCCTCGTTGCCCCTACAATTCTTCCTCCTTGCCCTTTTCTTCTCTTGGTTTCCCTTTTCTTCTCTTGTTCTATCTCCAAATGCACCATCATGGCCCTTTCTACCTAGCAAATTTGCCATCTTTCCTAGTTGAAATTCTCAAAGACATGCTTGTAGTGGTATTGTCTCTCATCACTAGATATAAATCTTCAAAATCATCCAACGTAGGATCTCACGAGCCCAACTTCGAACATCGTTTATTTTCTTCACTAGTGCCTATTCCGCTTCACTTGATTGCTAAATCAAATAAAGAACACCTAACCGTGTCTATATATAGTCAAATTGTTTTGCGTTCATCAGAATCATGTGACGAAAATTGCACAGTGTGTCTAGCAATCATGAAAGATTATGAAGAAGTTAGAAGGCTTCCAAATTGCGGGCATGTGTTTCATAAGGATTGCATTGATGCTTGGATAGATAATTGTAGAAGTACTTGCCCCGTTTGTAGATCCGGGTTGTTGATGGATCAAGGAGAGAAATTCAAGTGTGGAGGGGATCCATGGAGGAGCGAGAGAATGATATATTTGTTTGGTGAGGATTACCTTATGTAGCTTGAAATGTAGCAGAAGGATGTTGTTTGGAGTTATGGTTGATTTTTCACTTGTTTACATGCAAGAATTTCATCATGTGTAAGAGTTTTAATTGTGTTACTCCTCTTTAAATGTCCATTTATTACATGACATATAAAAATGCCACCAGTACACTCATGAGGTTTTGCATAATTATCACAATACCTCTTGATATTTGAATAGTTATCATTATACCTATTATTAATTCAACTAATGAAAAATTAGAATTACAATCCCGAAAATTTTGAAATATTATAAGTAGATGCTCTAGACCATGGGATATAATTGTAATTACACGTTAGTTCGGGGAGTGCAATTATAATTATGTATCATGCGAACTACCAATAGGGAGTGCAATGATAATTGTAACCCTCATAAACAAGAAACACAAGATACAGAACTGAAAATTGAAGATAGATTTTATTGAGAAGAGATGATAAATTGAATTGAATTACAAGGGAAATAGCTCTATATTTATAAGAGCTTGAGATCAGCAAATGAGAGACTTAACTAAGGTAGTTATCAGACGCCAAGAAACACACCAAGAATGACTAACGGTCAATGGAGTAAGTCCGTTTACAAATTGAGTTAGCAGCATTTTAAAGACACGTTTTATGATTATGAAGTGCACACCAACTGTTTGAAGAAATGTGTGAGTGTGAAGTGCCTAATAATAATTATCTAAATTTTAGGGGCATTTTGGTAATTATATGAAACTTCAAGGGGGGTAGAGATACAGTAATTACAGAACTTAACATTATACCAGGTGGTTTAGGGCTATAGAGCATAACCCGTTTGAAAATTATGAACTTTAGTGGTGAGGTTTTAACTTTTAAGAACTTTGTTTGGATTCTTTCGAGAAGTGTGTGCTGGATTTTGATTAACTTTCTTCAAAGTAACTCGAGACTAAAGAGAGTTGACATGGAAATGCAGAATTGCTACATCAAGAAAGCAGCAATAATTTCATTCATAGCCTTTTTACCTTTCCCTTTTTCACTTTAGTCTTTCGGAATCTCATCAACCAACTTGTAGTAATCTAAGGATAATACCTCATCATTCTTGATATTTGGCTTTATTACAAAAATAATTCAACAGAAATTTGTATCATACTACAATTACAATTCTGAACAGGTCTGCCTATAACTTTGACAAACTCTATTAAATTTTTTGTCAGTTGAACTTGAGCTACCGGCTAAGAACATAATTATAGTTTCTTAAAACACAAGTATTTTTATAATTAAGTTAAATATTGGGTTATGTTAAGGTAAATTAATCCAATAATCTAACTAGCAAGAATGAAACCTTTACCCCACTTCCCACTACCACCAAAAAGACTTCGTAATCCACTTCCTTCATACATGCAAAAGTAAGCTCAAAGCCAAGAACTAAAAAAGGGAGCTGCACAAGATAAACAACTACCATTAACATCATATTTGTACCCCACATTTACAAATTCTAGCAAGCCGTCAACATTAAACATAACCTTATTATTCATCATGAATCATGATCTTCAAACTGAAATAGAACACATTATGCCATGTTTGGAAGTCGAAGTATATGAAAGTGTAGATCCAATCCCAAATGGCATGATAATTATACAGTTTACACTAATCCTACTCCTACTCGAAACCCAAACTCCCATTTTCCACCTGAGCCACCCCATCCCCTCAAAATTTAATTCCAATTTCCCCTTCTCTTGATCATGTTGCACTTCATTAGCTAAAAAAGGAACCACACGTTTTTTTCCCACCAAAGATGCACTAATAAGTTTTGTTGCATCATGATCTTGATAGAATGCAGTGATCGAGGTTTCGGGAGTAATCTTTTGGCCCTTGTAAGAGGCATATAAGATGAAGTCATCGTAGTAGATTCCGACCATCTTGTTTGGATTCTTGGATAGGAAAGTGAGATCAATGGAGGAGTTTAGGAAGGATGGACTGGTGAAATTGAACTTGTTGATGTTAACTTGTTTGAGGAAGAACTTAGGCTTTGAGGGGTTGAGGATGAACAAAAGGAGTATGAAACAGAGGATTATGAGGCAGAGTATGGATAAATAGAAGAAGAGTTTCTTGAACTTGTTGGAGTTGAGTTCTTGCTTTTGAGCACAGTGTTTGGGAGATTTTTCATGGATTTGAGACATTTTTAGGGAGAGATTGGGATAGAGAAGTTTGTAATGTGAAGGAAATGAGGAAGTTGAAATGATGGGGTTAGTAAAGGGCTTTATAAACTGTTTGCTGATAGAGAGCTGCTCTTGACTGGCAGTTCAAATTGCTGGAGGTAGCTGTAATATTTTCAGCTATGAACCTATAAAGCACACCCTTTTAACTAAACAATTACCTCAACACTAGTTTGACCTAATTACATAAATACCCTCCTGTAATTTGAGAAGTAACATACACACCATGTCATTAGTTCAAAGTTGAGCCCTGGGATTTGACAAGTATGTCAAAGAATTATATATTTTTCTTGCCTAGAGCTTCCATTCGATTTATGAGGAAGTGGATACTTTGGATCCGAAAAAGTAAGATACAAATAAGAAGTAATTACTATCTATTCTCCATTTTTTAGAGTTTCAAAGAGACGTGGAAACACACAAGAACTCTTGAATGGAAAAGGTAAAGGGATGTAACTCTAATTCCTTTGGAAGTCATTGCTAAATGGTTAAAGCGCCTAACTCATAATTGGCAAATACGAAGGTTCAATTCCTAGTGGGTGCGCACACCCGTGGGACCCTCTAATAAGCACTTAATGGAGCCTGTGTAACAATTAGGCTTCCTAAACATCTAACATAGTGACTAAAGCATTACGAGTAAATCTTATGTTCACAGGGTCTAATTGTAATGTTACGTAGACTCCATTAAGTTTTCTTTTAATTGAATTAACAATAGGGGTTGTTCTTTTAATTTTTTTCAAACCAAAAGGGTTTTTTTTTTAATTAAGTCAAAACTCGAGGTATTGAGGCAATCATCCTTTACATTTATAGACAAGGCCAAGATCTTGAAATAGATGAAAATTTTCTAAACCAATATTTCTTTCCTTTCTCTGAATGCTAGCTAGTTGTTTCCCCCTCCCCTTTTGCCAAGGCTGGGTAGCCTGGATTTGTATTTCCTGTGGGTCATTAAGGGATTGCAGGCATGCTACCAGTCTTGAGTCATTTATTAGTTTTTCCCATTTGACATAAGTGGAAAAACGCAATAGTTAACACTGTTCAAGAGTAGTGATTGGATGCATTTTATACAAGTAGTGATTGCTAATGGCTGGCTCTATGTAAATCCCTAGGAGGAACATTTCTACCATGATTAATGAATATTCTGGCACCTCCTCGATGCAAATATTTTAAAAGCTAATATGGGATCAAGTTTGGCATAAACATGTTAGCATGATGTTCTCTGAGTTCTCTATGAATAGGTCGATCTCAACCTCAAGATTTGAAATATGACCTAACCAAAAGAACAATTGTTAGGTTTGCTGAGGTGACTCCCAGGTATAACCATTTGATATTTAAGTCAGATAGGATAAAAAGTACAATAAATATAGAAGCAACATCTAGTGAATAGCAAGCTATCATTTGTACATGAGAGGGCTATTTATACCATCCTAAATGTATTGACTATTCCAGAGTCACTTGTCATCATCCTATAAAATATGTTGTACCTACAACTAAAACTTCGAATTGAGTTTACTAGGTCATAGTGTGACAATATGATCCAAATAACAAGATGCAGATCTTTTTTTATTCGGGAATTTTTTAATATCTTGGGAATTCTCTTGTCTTTTAAGGTCTCTTCCAGGCTAAACCCACGTCAAAAGTGTGTTTCTTGTACATCTATTTTTCAGGCTTATCAAGAATGTGGGCAAATTACTAGAATTATTTCGGAGAAAAGTTAACCACTTTCTAAATTGCTAGAGAATAGACTAGCCAATAGCCCTTTCCAACCATTAAAGGATCTTCAAGCCATTAACCTTTGTTTTTCATAAAGAACATTGGCGAAAGAGAATTCAAAAGGAGGAGCCAAACATGGAGAATCTAGTAAATAGACTTTATGGTAGACCCCAAGAAATTGAGCCTTTACTTTTAGGTTAAGAAAAAGGGTTTAGGATTCATGAGCAATTCCACAAGATTTCCTTGAATTTGCTCTGCTAAATAGGTGTACAAGGTCTTAGTATTTGGCCCCTGAGCTGAGTATTTTCTAGTAATAAATTACCTCAATCCCCTAAAGTTTGCTCTAATTACAGATATACCTTCCATTGTTTTGAAAATTACACCAATGGCTCTAACAGGGAGTCTACTTATAAAGTTTCAATCATTTTTTAAGGTTGTCTAATTATTATGTCAAGCATACTTTGTTAAGTTTTATATCAACTAAACTAACTCTCCAGGCGGATGTTATTGAAATTTTTCAAAACCACAAGGGGCTTCTATGCAATAAAGCTAAACCTCAAGGAGTGTTGAGGCATGCAATTGCCCTATTTTCTACTCTGTTATTCATCAAAATCTTCTGGTTTCCATCACTTCTATCATGCACCTATATTATATATAGACACACAAGAATGATTTATTGTTTTAGATGTTAATAACGAAATGCATGCATATGTCGTTATGAAGGAACTATTACCAAACCCTTGCTAAGTAAATTAAAATCGTGGTGGTGTTGGCATTTTCATTGAAAGAAATAGGAAATTTTTTAGACATTAGGAATTGGCATTTTGCACCATTGAAAATGACACTCACGTGATACCTAAGATCATATCACTTCAAGTTGTGGGTGGCCAATTCACTAAATGCTTTGTCACTTTTTGCTTCCATTGGTTGTCTCCTTGCATTTGCCTTGGCATGGATAATGTATCTAAGTGTTTGATTCTCAAGATCTCCTTTGGGATTGAAATCTACACTATTTTAGACATGTCATTATGCAAAAAGTTTAGATTTTAGCAAAGGTTCTTCAATTAGAGTTGATCAATCCTTCGAAAGGGATCAAAGGTCGATAGATTTCAAAGTTAAGCTGTGTTATTTACAAGATCCACGGATGTTATGGTTGAAAATAAAACAAGCCATTAGTATTATTTAGGAGTTTTCCAGTTAAAATTCTTATCACACAAGTTAGTAATATTTTTGACCTAAGGCAATTGTAGAGAAAAATATTAAATAGCTGAATCTCATTACTACTAATCATGTTTTGCACCCATTATACTTATCGAAGTTGCATAACTTAATCATGAGTCAAGATGCAATACAATACAAGTTAGATCGAATTGCTTCGACTTGACTTGCAAATCCATCCAATTAAATCATTGGGTCAATTTCTAATGATTACTTCTAATACTTCATATAATTTCCCCATATCATTCATAATATTCTTATATTGCACTCAACCAACCATTAATGAGTCAAATTTTATACACCAACTAATAATCATTTATAAGGCAACCAAACTTTCTTCTCCCATTGGACTTGAACAAGTGTGGAGTGCCACACAAATGCCATCCCAACGTGCTTCACATTTTGCTTCTTTCTTTATAACACTATTCATGTGGCTTTGTTGGATCCTGCCAAACCCTTAACTGTTCAATTATAACATTGAAAGATGAAAATTTTTTCCCAAAATAGTGAAGTAACATGAAAATCTAGTCCTCTCAAGAAAAAATTGCTTTTGAAACTTCCTTTTCAAGAGAAGGATAGAACTTGGCAGAAAATGGGTAAAACAAGTGAAGGTGGAGAAAAATACGTGCAAAAAACTCCTATTGCCTTCGTGTTTGTATAAAGAAGTACTCAAATGAAATAAATGGAGGTGTAAAACAATGATGATGCAAAGCTTGGAAGGAATGGAAATTCAAACATTGATGGGGATTGTTGGATAGTACGCCATCCCAGAACGTCCAACATATCGAATTTGAAACCAGTCTATTAGTGACGAATGGTCTACTGTTTTCTAGATGTAACATGGATTGTTAGGTAAACAAATAGAGAGCACGATGACGGTGGCCTGATATTTCTAGTGGAAGTCATATAATCTTAAGTTGGTAGGATCGGAAAATAGGTAAGCAAGTTGTAATATTAAGGCCCAATACTTTTAAAGGCATACATTTTACAATCATGACAATCTGAAGTTTCTAGTGGGAACTCTCCATTCTTACGTTCGGAGAGGTCAAAAGATAGGTGAAGTAGTCATAGTATCAAGGCTCGAAATATCTTAAATGTAAACATTCATCTAATTAGGTACTCATAGTGTTCATCAAATATGGTACAAAAATGTAATTTATAAGAAGGGCATTTTGGACAATTTGGATCAATGCTGATGAGATTGTTAGGCGGAAGGTATGGTGTAAAGAGCATTCATTGTGTTTCCATCTTCATGGGAGGCAAAGAATAGGATCACATTCAAAATTTGTAGCATAAATAAGCAATTTCTACACTTTCCAGAAGCCCATTGCCTTTCTTCTTTTCCACATTCAATCATGACATGCGAAATCCACTATAAAAAGAAACTTTATAAGAAATGGGATCAACCAAAAAATGGAACACACAAAAAAATAAAAAAGAAAAAGAGAAAGGAAAAGTCAAACATATCTCTTTGATAATACAATGCATGAAATATAATTAAAATATATATATATAAATAGTTACTGACAAATGACATCGCTAAGTAGCAACGAAAGAACTAAAATGTGGCTACGAATAAACACCTACACTATATATATCACAAATGCCTAAAACGAAGAAAATAATATACAAAAATTACATGATGGATCAGTTACTTTATGTAGCGAAAATGGTATGAATCATTCAACTCCTCCATGCCTATGTTCATTGATTGCTCTTACGAAGCTAAGATCTCACTCATGACATACAAGGCAGCCAAAACCTAACTCATCAGTCTAGTAATTTCTGCCAAAATTTGTTAACATGAATTTACTCGAAGAATCTTGAAGTGGAAGTAGCTAACAAGCCGATGAGCTCCCACGTTAAGGGTCATTAGGTGCTTGGCGAACGAATTGCCCTTTTACACGTGGACGTTGCTCGGCCAGCTTTTTTCTGCTCTCATACCGCACCTGTCCAGAAATCCCAATATTGATTAAAATAAACAAGACGCTCACCACATATACGTAATAAGAGCATATAAGATCTTCAAACATGTTATGTTCAACAGCTTATAAGCTTTTAAAAACAACTTATAAGATATAGGAGCTTATAATCTAGTAATGAGGTTATAAACGAACCTTCTTCTCAAAGCACCTATCTTTCCTCTTCAATCTGAACTTCGTTAGAGCAGCTTCTCTTTGTATGGATCGATAAGAGGCTCCTTCGTGACCATGGAAGCCGTCTTCATTACCACATTCTGAGACAGCCTTAACAACTGAGATTGTGTTAATCTTACCATTGCTACCACAATCTGTACTATGATGACGTTGATGGCTTATGTAGCCGTTATATAAACTGCTATTACCACTCTGCTCATTTGCAGCAGAAGAAAAATTCCCACGATCCTCCAAGTTTTCCAGCTTATAGCCTTGTGTCTTATCCGTCTGATCGATGGTATTACTGACCCTTTGACCGATAAGGTTATGAAATGGTTGAGATCTCGATGGTTGAGGATCTGATGGATAGAAAGGATTTAACTGAGTGAAAGAATGTGAGTGGTTAGCCGGTGGCGCACAATATAACTGAGGCATCATAGAACTGAATCCATTTATGACATTTTCGACTCTTACACCTCTAACTGGGATCGGCTGGGATATTTCTTGTTGTTGAGGATAAGGAAACGTTGGTTCAGACGGTTTTGGTTGCATTGTAGGTAAAGAAACATGGTTCTTGGAGGTTATTGTTTGACCGTATGTGTCTGAATTATAATCAGGGATATGATTCGATAATTGTTTCTCCGAATTGGTTTCATGGTCTTTCTGTTGATTTCCAGTGCTTGGGGACGTAGAGTTCCCAGCCTGCAGAGGCTTGTTAATGTACCTGCATGAGTTTTATTCCATTAGGCTACAATTGTAAAATGTTTGATGAGATATTGCTTGAAGATTAAAAAGGCCATCCTCATGAAGGGTTTGTGCGAGACTTTTCTCTAAAGGTATTACACTAAAACCATCCAATTTTTTGTAGGCTCGACATTTCTTGCGTTTTCCCTTGGTTTCAGACATCTATATGTCGTGCATATATCATGATAGTTCAAGTGAAGAAAGGTAGTCATTTTATAAAGTGACAAGAATATCCTTAAACAAGATCGTCCCACTCCTGTGATGGAATCCTAGCGGAATATTCTGTCAAAATTAGGTTATATGGGACATAAAAAGAAAGGAGAGAGAAAAACAAGGACACGCACGACCAGTCATGTTTAGACAGTAAGGTATAACAATAAAAAATTTATTTGGCATAGTATAAAAAACATCTATAGTTCGGATGGGAAATTATTTTTTTCCAACAAATGACTAAAGAGTGAAACTCACCGAGAAAAGGCCGATGCATCAGAATGCTTCAATCTCCGCGTTTCATCATTCACTTGATTCACAGAGCAACTAGGGTGAGATCTTCTCAAAGAAAGATCCAAGAGGGGCAATATATCAAACTTGTTAGTACTAGCATTTGATGCAGCACTTCCAAACGTGCCCTTCAAGTGATTATCAAAAGCTCCAATCAAGTCAATGGCTTCCCTCAAAGAATTCTCAGGTACATTATTATTCTTCTCACAATTTTGAACATTAACTTGGTCCCAAACATCATCAGAAATCTTGTTCTCTTGTGTTGTTTCATAATTGTCTGATTTCAAAATGACAGAAATACAGAGTGGTAAGCGTTTTAACTATCTACGATAAATGAGAGATTGAAGAAGCAAGGTTAGGAGAACATTACCTTCGGCATCATTATCATGTGCTCGCGTTTTTGTTTTTCTGCTTTCTTGATGATTATGTTGTTCTTGTGGATAGATATTTATGTCGTCTGAAAGAGATTTAGCTGCATTTGGCTGTGAGAGGCAATGGGGTTGTTCGATATTTGCGCCTTGTGTCTCAATCTCAGGTTTTGTGCATGAGCTCTGCAGATAAACAAGTAACATTGTATAAGAGGATGTTTGAATGAGTTTATAAGCTCCTAAAATAAAATTTCGGAATCGTATAAGCTTTTTCTGGAGTTCCCATATAAGCTATTTTCATAACTTATCTTCAAGATCTTAAACATGTTCCTTAGTTTCAACCATTTTAAATTTAATTACAAAATTACAATTGCTAGCATCTTATAACCTCCAAAACATTATTTTATCTAAACAAATTAACAACTTACTTCTAAATAAAATTTAGCATCTTATAAGCTCCAAAAAACATCTCAGTTATAGTTGCTCACGAAATATTTCAAATAAGCTTAGCCAAACACTCTCTAAGACTTGAAGCAGTCAACGATTTTTGAGATTTTGAAGCCCAAAAAGAAATGTGAATGGATCTAAAATACCTGAGCATCGCTCCCTTTCTCAATGCACTCTCGATTTCTCTGAACACAAGCCATATAATCACTCGAATGATTACTAATAGCATTATTTTCAGCCGTAGCTTCGACTTTTTGTTGAGCTACACTCTCATCCGGAGGTCCAGGACCAGCAGCACTCCTCGACTGTGTCATAGTCTAAGACAAGACAACACAGTCATGAAACCTCGTACTAAAACAATAAACTTAACATCAAAGTTTTGGACAAAATTGAGGATCAGACTTACAGCTTGTCTCCTCCAGACATGCTGCCACAAGTTCCTCAACTCGTTTTTCCTGACAGGCTTAACGAGAAAATCAGCTGCACCCCCCAACATGCATTTATACACTGTACTAACTGAGTCATGAGATGACATCACTGTAATGAAAAAGGGCATTTTAGTACACGAATACGTTATCAAGTTGTAATGATGAATGTAAAGAATATCAAACAAACTTCATTATAACGCACTTATCACTGGAATGTTTTTGCAGATTTCGTGCTCCATGATTAAGGTGAGAAGAGCATATCCAGAGATCGATGGCAACTCGACTTCTGTCAGAATAAGGTCTATGTTGTGGGATCTTGATTTCAATACTTCCCATGCTTTTAGTCCATCAGGAACAGCAGCAACTGCTTCAAGAAAAACGACGTTAGCTCTTCACAATAACATGAGCAGAACATGTAAATAAGGGTCGTATTTATCTCTAAAATCGATCAAACTGACGTTTTACATTATTTTACTGTTAGTTCGGGTTCTAAAGCTAATCAAAACAAGAAAAGATTGAGGTTTGATTGATATTTGGACTTCGAGAGCTAAGAAAATGAAGCTATCGAACTGCTCAAAGAGTCTTGCTGCCAAATCATAATCATAGAGCTCTTCAAATATTATCAGATTTTGAAAGTAAAGGACATGTTTCCGGCCGACTATGTTGTCTGATCTCGATTCAACGACAACAATTATCAGTCATAAAAGTATCAGCATCATGATTCTAGAATACCAAAATTCATGTGAACTCAGAAACTCCATTGTACATGAAAAAAACTCAAATTTCAAGAGTTTGTGGTGGCTAAATCATCTAAAGAAAATTCCATAAAATTCAGATAAAGATTACTACACACTCTAATGAAAAGTAGATTTCTACCATAATCTAATCATAAATTAACTGATGAAGAAAGTAGCCATACAGTAGAACATCCAAAATAAGAATCTTACAACATCAGAAAACCAGAAGACAAATTAAAAAACATCCTTAACCACTTAAAATCCCTCAAAATCCAAAAAATCAAATTCCAGAATTTTTCAAATTTAAAAATTCAAAAATCCCACGAAAAAATTGAACTCAAAAAAACAACCTTTGTAGCTACATTTTCTGAGAAGGGCTGCAATAATCTGCCTCGTGGAATCATCAGCTTCAACCAACAGTACTCTCACAGCCATTTTTGGCAGAAACCTCTCCCACCTAACAACAGAGGTAGAAGAAGAACTTCCGGCCACCACCGCCGCTGCGGTGGCGCTTCCTCCGCCTTCCGCCATAATATTCTTCTCTTGTGATACCTCTGTTTTCACCTCTGTTTCTTGAACTTCCGTTTCCATTACACTGCTCAAGACAACCTCTCCCATTTTTTTTTCCTTAAGATTCTTACAGCTTTCGGAGAATAAGCACGTAGAATGATAACTGTAGCGGTTGGAAATTATTAATTCTGAAAGGTTTTGCTGGCTTTTTCATTTTTGCTGCTGGTTTTGAACCATTTTTCAATCCAAAAATATCTGAAATTGGAGACCCCAGCTCTTGAAATTTGATCATACGGTGGCCTTTTACTGGTCTACTTTAACCGCCTAACATCTGATGGCTCAAAATTTGTTATAATAAATGTCTTACAATAATTTGCAGTTTGGCCCCTAGAGACTTCAAACTAATGATTTGTACTCCAAATTTGACAACTATGACAAATTACGCCCTTCTGACCAAGGATGGCAATGAAATGGGTTGAATTCTGGATTTGAGGTCACTCCACCTCAAAGGAAAAAAGCTGGAGCAACTAATTGGGCTTGAAGTTGAGTTTGAAACTTATTTCTTAAACCCCGGTGAATTCAGGCTAGGAAATGGGGCTTATCCATCCATCTTCATATCCCAATTTATTGACTTAAGTGTACGTATACATAAAAATATTTTAATTTATTGTATTTTATATACTATAATACATTGTATTAAAATATATTCACTTTTTTCAAAAATTTTAATTTACATATTTATTTTATTTTTAAATTTCTAGTTGGATGAAAAATTAACCTACCAACTCTATGGGAGAGAGATAAGGTAGGATAATTTCATGGAGCACAATGAGAGCGCAATGTGCAACAAAATTGGGCTTCGCAAGGCGAGACCTTGAGCCAGCCCATTCCATTCCAAACCCACCCCTTCTCCCTACTTCCAATTCACGAAAGGAAATTTTAAATACCTAGTATGAAACTTATAATTATAAATGTTGTTAACTCTTTCATCACAAGAAAGGTAAAAGAAAAATAATGAACAAGAAGCATACGACCCAAATAATTTTATGTGGTTCGCTCAATATTAATAATTATGAATTTGCTATAGGTAGAAGACTGTTAAAAAATTAGTACATCTTTCTTTAGTACTTTTTTTCTTTTAACTAATATTCTTCTCTAACTAAGAAATAATCATGATTAAACCTTAATTACACTCTCTATATGTAACATATGATAGATTAAATTTAATAGAATTACAAGAACAATCTAAGTCATAATTTGGGTCTGAATATTAAAAAGTAAAGCACAAATCACTAATTACATATTAAAAGCACATTAATAGGTTAGGGTTTATACTAAAATTGGTTGGACTTTCAATATTCCCCACTATAATAAAAAATGTTAGTAAACAATTAATAGCCCACCCAAAAAAAAAAAAAAAAAGAAACTTATATTCTTGCTATATTAAATAACCTAAGAAACCTTAGATTGGAAATTTCACAAGGTCCAACTTTTTAAGGCACAAAATGCAATATACACATATCTAGATGTATGTTATGAAAATGTTAAAACTAGAGGGGGCAAGGTGTTTATACCCAAAACTAAACCTTTTTTTTTTTTAGATATAAAAGCAAAAGTGATACAAAATATCTAGAAGACTCTTACGTATGGCCCAAATTGTCCACGTCCCCAAGTTCTCCCATCAAAAAGCAAAGGGTCATTGGATCTTGCCCCCTTTTATAAAATAAAAATAAATAAATATATTTCCCTTTCTTTTGATATTTAGTTGGTGGCGTAAAATATTTTGAAAGAGTAAGACTTAGGACCAGTGGACAATATTAATTTCACAATCCAGCTAGAATAAAATATGATTTCCTAAGATATTTTTACATGGAACACTAATTTTTTCTTTTGTGGACCCAAAGAGAAGATATTTTGTATCTTATGGATAGGACTTTGACAAGTGGACACATATAATTTGGGGATCTTTGAATTTGTGGCTTTGGAGATGTCAAACTATTATCTCCAATAATATTATATTTTTGTAAAGAAAAGACATCTATGACTCACTCGGGACTATGGGATTCTTCAAATTCACTTTGTTCATTGGGTGGAATATTGTAAAAAGGGGGGATTTTTTATGTATCTAAAGAAGTTTGTAAGAGGTGGCCCAATTTTGATGGGGTGTAATAAGTGGGACACAATCTTTTTAAGATTCCATTAGCATGTAAGGTGTAATGCATTAGTGTGGTGGAAGGACTTGGTGGGCATGATAACAACTTGTCTATTTTGGTTGTAGAATTTAACTTCTTGTATTTTGGTGGGATTTAGTCAAGAATTTGTGATTTTAGCAAAAAATTATGATTTATTTCATGTGTTTTTAGTGCAAGATTGTGCGAAAAACTAATTTTATAATTCAATTGCATTTTAAACTTACGAAAATATCCTCGATAATAGTCTCTCTTATGGCTAACACATGGACTATTATCCTCGATAATAGTCTTTCTTATGGCTAACACATGGACCACTAAAATGTTTCTAAATTAATGAGTTGTACAAAAATATCTCATATATTTTCTCTGAAATTGACATTATATGATCTTTTTGCATTACCTTTTCAATTTTTTGTTACTCTATAGTATTAGCGATCTAACTTCCACCCACTCTATATGTGGATGTGAATGAAAATGGTCCCTATGCCAAGTCATAGATCTAATTTATTAATGCTATATGTTTGGAGCTTATATTTTAATTAATAAATGCAAAACAAAATACAAAACCATATTTTTGAAAAAAATAATAACAATTTCTTTTCCTCATTAAAAGTATAAACACAAAGACAATGCCTTTTTGCTACCTCTTGTGCTATTTTCTTTGTGTATGTGCATTTTTATAATATTATTATGCATATACTATATAATTTATCTATAACATTCCTTACAATTTTGACCTAAATTCAATTAGACCATCACAAGCTACACTTGTGCAAAAGTTGGTGAGTAGCTTTCTCCCCATACAAACATCATTAATTATGCAAGGCAAATTGGTCTCATACACCTTTCCTTTGTGCAAAAGGAACTATCTTAGCCCTCCTATATTTTTAGATGGCAAATGATCATGTGCATCATTTAATATCTACCAAAGTACCTAAATCCTAGCTTAAGAAAAGTGCTTCTGATGAATAAGCTTATTCTTTCCCTAGAATAGCATGTTTTTTGTGGCTTAGATGTTTTGATTCTTAAATATT
>JACFYI010002893.1:524800-541024 GCA_014898755.1 Handroanthus guayacan
TTCTTGGCATCAATTGACTCTCCAAATCATAATAGAGAAAAGTAGGCCGACGAATGATCAACTCCATACCCCCAAAACGCTGCAAGAACGCAAGCATTCTCTCAATTTCTTCGTACGGTTTAAGACACAGCGCCTTGGTCAAATTAACCGTATTAAGCACATGAACAAGTTTTTCCTTAGAAATACCAAACTGATGTAATAACCTCACTTTCCTCTCAAATCCCACTAGCAACCCAGGGTCTGTCACATTCAAGAGACGCTCGATCTGGGATGGCTCGATTTTCCCTTTCAACTCTAAGTCATCATCATCAACAATAAAGCTTAATAGCGCATCAATTTCTTGAGCTGTTAATATACCTGGTCTTTTAGCAATTAATCTAGAAAGAGCAAGACCATTCACTCCAACACACTGCAGGAAATGAATTCTACTACGAACGGATTCAAAAGGTGTAAATCTAAGAGCTGCATTTGTATCCAAAATTGCTTCAATTTCCTTCTCCTTGAATCCCATTTCTTGAAACAATTGAAATAGCAGTATACCTAAAACACAGCAAATTGAAAAATTACCCCAAAAAAAACTCTCTCCCCCAGTAAACCCTTAAACAAGAACAGCATTACATTCAAACCAACAAAAACTCAAAAATTAACAACAATTTTTCACTTAAATCAAGAACAATAAATTCATAGAACATACCCGGATCCGTAAACATGTTGCTAGATTCATGGCCATTGATAGTTAGGGCGCCGCAGCGGCAGCTGAGAACGAGGCGATTGTTAGCTGATTTTTGGCGAAGAGAAAAACAAGAAAAATAACTGAGTGGAAAATGGGTGAAAGCAGAAGCGGTGAAGTGTAGCGACGGCGTCTGGAGTCGAGAATTGGAGGGCAGAGCTAAGGTTTTTGCAGCCATTGATGAAGAGAATTAGAGCTTCATTGGGAAGGTGGATAAGCTCAGCTCCCTTCCGTGGTTCTGTGCTTGTTCTATTTGTTAGTATAAACGCTTTAACTTTGGGAACATTTGATATATATTTTGAGGAGGGTTTTAAGTATGTAGTTTGCAACTCTAATTTATTCCTTTAAACTAACAAATATAATTCTTTATGCTCAAAAATTATTTGTTATGCTTCTTTTATGCATGTTATTTACAAAATATTTTGAGCATTTTGTATACTATTTCTAAATTCTAATTTAAGTTCTTATTGAACTAAAAATAATATATTGGAGTAACCATATGGAATTGTAATTAATAATTTTAATTTTAATTTAAAAAACTAAGGTAATAAATAAGTATAATAAATACACAAAAATATACAAATATTATTTTTATTATTTGAACTTAAAATTAAGTTACCAAACAAAAATACCATAATAGGGGCGTAAGATAAGTCCAATTGACTTATGAGCTTAAAGAGTTAACTCGATTAAGGTTGTACTCAATTCAAGTTTTTCGAGCTTGAGCTTTGATGTAAATGTTCACAAGCTCGTACGCCAGCTCGTGAGTTTTTATTTTTATTATTTTTATATTTTTAAATATTTAAATTTCGTAGTAATAATAAACATTAACAATATTATTAGATTAGTAATATATATGTCATATAAGTATTAAACTTAAATACTTGTTGAAATAAAATATGACAAGTATTACATTACTAATAATTATTATTATGAAGTGTAAGAAATATGATTTACCATACCTCAGTTACTTGACAACATGTAATGGTCACACAACTAAATTATAATAATGACATTTGTAATAATAAAAAAAAAAAAAAAAAAAAAATTTGATTAAAATATTATTTCTTTTAATGAGCAAGCTCAAGCCAAGCTCTTGTTTGAGCTTAATTTACAACCTCATTGAGCTCGAGCTTGGGCCCAAGGCCACAAGCTTAATAATTTTTATTGAAGCTTCTTAAGCTTGAGCTCAAATTCAAAAATGTTCTCAAACAAGATTCATTTACACCTCCATACCAAAAGAACAATTTCGTTCAAACATTTAAGTAGTATTTGCAACGAATTATGCAAACACATAATTACTTACTTTTCTTGAAAAGTAAAAAAAACAAATTATAATAAAAAAATATTTAGTATTTTTAAAAACTATCAAATAATTTCCTGTAAATTAACAAAAAATAGTAGTATTTGGATTATAGTCACATAATTTTATTAGGAATAGCTTATAGTACCCATTGATTCAAACACTCAAACAGAGCTTTTAATAGCTTATAATCGCTCATAATCAGATAAATGATTTTCACAATAAAATGCAAACACCACCTTTGTCAAAAGGACTAAATGTTACACTTAATAGCTTACAAATGAACACAGCGAGATATTTCCTTCTACCTCACATCTATAAGATGTCATCTTAAACTCCACAAGGAAATAAACCATGAAAAATAGGTAACAGTCCGCAAATGAGCCAATTGTATACTTACAAGGCATCTTAATATGCAGAAAAACAATTCTGATATGCCCAAAATCCTTGCACAAGGGGAATAAATGCTCTAACTACGCAATATCATCTTCAAATAAATAAGAGGAAGTAGCAGTGAACCTCCAAATAGCAGCCTCTTTCATGTTTTCTTTTGTTTCAACTTCAGACAGTTCTTGGAAATGCTCGTTCCGCTTTTCTTACCAGTGTGAATGCTCTTAATAAGAATAACAGACGAGCTCCCATTGTCCGACTTCCTGGAGATCCAAGAAATGCAGCCATGAATATGGACTATATATGCATAACACGTTAAAGAAAGGGTTAATTACCAAAGCTCCCTTGAATTTTTTGGTGCAGTTTACAAAAAAATCCTTCTATCTTTTGGAATGACAAATACCCCTCTCCACTAAGGCAGGTCTCTTGAGAATTCTTTAACAACGACCAACTGTTGGTGAAATATGTAAAATGGTGGGCAAACATCAAAAAGTTATTTGTAATTTTAAAAGATAGAGGTTTTGTTTAATTCATTTATATATATATATATATATATTTCTTTTTTTCCTTTTTCTTTTTTCCTTTTTTTTTTGGGTAAACAAACCAAATCTTAGAAGGTTTTTGGTAATTAACATTTAAACAAAAGAGACTTATGGCAATAGGGCTGGTTTCTTACAAGTCTGCTTGCTTCTTTTCTTTGTTAGGAGCCTTCTCATGAACTTCTGAATTACTGATGTGATGATATACCTGTGGAACATATAATGGAGCCAGGGATAAAGATAGAAGTCAACAGAAGAATGTGCCATAATGAGACATGCACTACTTTTTTCCTTTGCAGTACAACAATGAAATAAACTGAGAATCGCCACACTTAAATGGGACATCTTTCAGAGGATCAGATCATCAGAAATATAAAAGCTAAAAACAAAGTTTCAAGAATTTAATGGCATAAAGCTGAAGAATATACCGTAATAGGGAACTCAAAGCATAATAGATGGGGGGACTGGGGAGGGGAGGGAAAAAAAAAGTGTTACTGTAAAACAAGACAGTTGAGCAATACAAGAACAAGGTAATTGAGATCAGCAAATCCACCACAAAAAAATTTCCATGGTGCAGTCTACAAACATGATAAAGTAGGACTACATTGCATTATTAATAGAGTCGACCTACATCAAAAATAGCCACGTGATTGTTTAAAGGGGCACTATCATCAGGGCATGCTACATTACCTCAAGTTCAGTCATTAAAGTAATCTATGCATTTAGCACTTGATGTAGCTTGAAACAAATAGCAATAGACAAATTGAAGATCGGCATTCAACTTTCCAAGATAAATGATCATCTTATTATAAGCTATGTAGCATTCTGATCCCTGAGACGTATTTCCAAAAGGCTACAATTTAGTCCTCAAAGTTCTTGCAATACTCAAAGGGTCACAGAGTAACTGCTCTATAACTATGAATGCATAACACCAAATTTCCTAATGAAGAACATAGAATTAACAGAAAATATCGACAAACATGAAAACATAAGAAGCAAATAAAATTAAAGACCCTATAAAACTGCATGTAAATAAACAATAAGAATATAAGATCACAAAATATATGCGATCAACATTATTTAATCAAAACTTACTTCACACAACAGAAACCAAACAATTATATCAATAAACATATGCTTGAAACAATATATGATTAAGCAAACAGAACGAAACATGATAACACACTATAATCAATAGTAATTTCTAAGAACTTACTTCATTCAATGGCAATTGAGACTCCACTCCCCGCCCTTCATTCTTATCAAGCTTCAACTTCTTCCCCTCATGTTGATCCTCCTCCATACCTCCACTCACTTTCCTTTTCTTCTTTCTCCCTGAAATCTCACTCTTCCCCTTCTTATCCCTCACTTTCCACACATTCTTCTTCCTGTACAATAACTTCTCGAATTTCCACATCTCATAGCTCGTATCAATAACTGTTACTTCCGTTCGTGAAAATCCAGTCAGATTCACATCCCTCTCAGCCTCTTCCCCTTCATTTTCCCACTTACACAACTCCTTCACTCCCTCCACTCCACTATTACTATCCCCACTCCTCAGCAGTTCCACAGCTACATTCTTGCCCTCATGACTCCCATTATTCGAAAATGTACAAATTCTAGGGTTTGTCTGTTTGCGCGCAGATTTTTTGAATTGTGTCGGATTGCTGCATTTATCTCCAAAATTGAATAGCTCATTGAGATAATCGCTCATTATATTGAACAATTGTTTATCCTCATTGTGAACCGGGTGGCAAATCCGCTCCGAATTCGGCTTCGGGTCCGGCCTTTCAAGGCTCGGAGAGCTAGGGTTTTGAAGAAACTTTTCGAGATCGGTGATACCGTCATCGGAAAAGCCTCTGGCGTTTCGCAGCCGGTCCAACCAGCTCGGGCCGGATTTTCCGGTCGAGCCTGGACAGAGCATTGCCGGAGGGATTAGTTACGGAGAGAATTTTCTTTTGTGTACAAATTCCATCGTTTTTCCCATTTAAGAGAGTGTGCAAATGGCCTTGAAAAGATTGATTTTACCGCCAGTTCTTTTTTCACCTTTTTTTTGCCAACTAATCTTGAAAATCACTTATGTTATTATATTATATTATAACAAAAATATAAGTTGTTAAAAAAAAATTAATATTTAAAAAATGCTACCTATATTATATGTTATGTAAAATTAATTAACAATAACTTATAGCTCTGTAAACAACCTTAGGACATAATGATTGCAACAAATCGTGGCAAGTAATTAATAATAATTTATAATCTCATAAATAACTTGGGGCATGATGATTGCAACGAAATATAAAATTATTTTTCTGATTATGAGCTGCTAAAAGTTCTTTTTGAATGTTATGAAATTTTGCTTATATTGTGTGTTATCTAAAATTAATTAACAATAATTTATAATTTCTTAAGTAACATTGGGGCCGCTTCTGAGAAGCAATAAACTATTTCATGGGAAATAGATGCAAAAAATAAAGCGAAATTCGGAATATTTTTTTGGTAGCTTATAGTAAATTATTTGATAGTTTTCATAGACCAAATACTTTTAATTATAATATATTTTTAACTTTTAATAAAAAGACATGATCATGCGTTTGCATAATCTGACATAAATACTTCTTTGGCGTCAATTTTTACTAACATTTCCACTTCTTCACGTTGAAATTACTTCCTCACGAAACTAAAGAAAGCCAGCCGCCCTTCAAGAAATTAAGAATGCTTTCGAGATAAATTGTGGGAGCGTGAAATTGCAAAGACTTCAGCCAAATGTTAAAATAAATTAATTGGCTAGTCGCCTTCCAAAACTTGTTTATTTTAGTATATTATTCTTTAAAAAATAATTTATTTTTCAATTTAAAATCTTCAAATACATTGCACCAACTTTTCATTTGTCCTGTTTTTTTTTTTTTTTGGCCCGGGGGATCTCTTTTTTTTTTTCTTTTTTTTAATTTCAAATATTTTAAATGGAAGATGAAAAAAATAACGAACATAGAAAGGTACATGAAAATAATATAATCGTTCTTAAACTACATACTGATATCCAGTGCATATTAGATATACGTGAATAAATAATCAATGTATTTCATATATATATACACACACACAAATTAATATAAAGAAATAATCAATGAATTATAATTTTTTATTAAGTTATGCATGATTACTATAGTGAATTAATATTAAGTGGGATTTTAGGAGAAATACTTAACAAAATACCACCATTGAGAGAGTTGTGATTTATATATAGCGTAACTTTAATCATAAAATTCACTTAGCAGCGAGATAATATGCGCTAAATCTTATCTGTATATTTTGTTTAAACCATCACTATTTGAATGAAGTGGTACTATATTTCCTTCTGGGGATGCGGAGTTCAATACGCGTTCTCCAACCCAATCTCAAATAAATAAATATATCGTCTTAAACTCAGTATGAGACAAGGTGAAGTGAATATTTTTAATTTATCATTTTTTTTAATTTAATGTGAAAATTATTAAATTTTGTGGGTTGAAATACCATTTATCCAAAATAAAAAACAAATATTACAATTGGAGTTACAATAAAAAGAAACATTCCAAAATCTACCTGGACTATTATACGGTGAAGTATACCTCATATAAGGAATAGTTAATACAAATATATACTGTACAAGTGGTTAGAGGTAAGCTTATATTGTATGTTGAGAGATGTACTACAACCCAATAAATGGGTTTGTCAACACTTTGGGTTCATTGAATTATTTGTCCAAAAAAGGGCAAGTTGCAATTTAACCATCAGTGAAATGGAAAATATGCAAAAAAAAACCCCATTTGAAAAAATAATAAGCATTGAGACCTTTTGTGATTTTAAGAATCATGCATTATACTCCTCTCAATCAGGCAATGTAGCTCATTCACACTTTTTGAAGCCGATTTTGTTATTTTAGCTTGTGTAACATCAGTTTTGCGTTCGTTAGTAAGCATTATATGCATACAAAGCATTAAAACTTAATCGGGATTGGTTTTTTTGTCTATTTCTTGTTATTTATTTTTTTTTTTTACTCTTTCGTTGCTTACTTTTTTAACTAAAAGAATTTCAAGCAATAAATCAAATATTTTGGGAATTATAAAAGACAAGAATGATATTACAAATGACAAAAAAACAAAATTAGCCTCTGAAATACAGGAGTAAGCCATATTGCCTGATGGAGGGAGTCTGATGCTTGATTATTAAAATCACAAAGGGTCTCAATGCTTATTATTTTTTTACAAGGGATTTCTTGCACATTATCTATTTCATAGGGGGGTTAAATTGCAATTTACACGTCCCATTTTTTCTTTTTTCTTTTTTTTTTTATTAGAGAGAAGCGATTGCATTTAATCATTATATCAATATCATTACATTAATATATTTCAAAGATCAAATACAAGAACTAAATATAAGATAAATTCTATAAACTACTATACGATAGATAAATACTGCTATATAGGAGATAAAAACCTACACGCTATCAATAAAATTCGAACTTCCATCTTTTCTGTAAAAAGGAGGAGGCTGTGCCACTTTATTCAGAGGATCGTGGCACCTGTCCAAATAATATTCACATCTTTTGCACTTATCATTTCAAACCTCTATTTTTATCGACGCTTCATAATTAATATCTTTTATCTCTTGATAGATGCTGAGTGTGCCCAACCTATGGTCAATTAATTATTATAGAAAATATAGTTAATATATTTGATATTTATTTACATTATAAAATAAAAAATAGAATACCAAATAAGTAATCAAAATAAATGATCAAAATCGATGAAAATTATGGAATAATGCTAGTATATCTAAGTCAATATCATATAAAATTGTAATAAATATAATTTATAAACAGATGTTACTTATCTGTCTACGTAAATTCCTAAGTGCACAAATATTGAAGTACTCTAGGTCTTATCGGAATATCCTCAAGTATTAATTTATTATTCGTGCTTGGACATTAAATTTTCAGTAAATCACATTTTAATTCTTTTAGTGGAGCAATCACATGTATTATTTTTCTGAAAATTAATTATAAAGTCAGTAACTTTATAATCAACTGCTAATGATTAATTATTATAAAAGTATATAAATATATTTTTGGGCTCCTAACTATAGAAATATTTGAAATTTTAAAATTAAAATATCTTTTGAATATAGATGAATATCTTTCTTGGTTAATCTACACGCGCATATTACCCTTAGGTTGAGTGGCTACACCGGATTCTCTCGACCAAATCTTTTAACTCGTAAAAATTAAAAAAAAAAAAAGAAGAAGCTATTGTTCACACTCGATGCGTGTGTATTTAATAAGCAAATATAATTAATATATTTACATGTAGAACCATATCAGTATAAAGGGATAATAATGATCGCTTAAATCATATAGCATTAGTCGCACTTTTTATAAACACCACATAAAAATATACCAACTAATGGCATTTTATGAAGATCAAACAAAATCATAGCAAAAGATAGTTGTCGCTTAATGACTTTATTCACTCGTGCATACAACTATATTAAATATATCAATAATATTCGAATTATTAAATACACACAGATTGAGTATACATTATACCTTAATATATATATATGTAAAAATTATATTTTGATTATTTTATGTTTATACATCGGGTGTGCACTTAAAGTAAGTATAAAATACCGATTAATTAGCTAGAATTGGGCTTCATTTTGATATAGACTTCAAAACTACTTTATTTCATTAAATGTTTATGATAAAGACCTTTAAACTATAACCATTTTCCAAAAAATATATTCAACGAAACTTACACAATAAACAAACACAGCAACATTTCACATAATGTGATTTTTTATTTGAGTTTGATGAAAAACAAAAGACATTACACCTAACAAAAATTTATTTACATCTCATATAAAAATACTAAAAATAAAAATCACATCTATAAATATCTACTATTTTAGATAACTTAATTTCAAAATATTTTTATTTGAATTTACTATTAGAATAACACGATTTAAAAATAATTTTGAGGAGATTAAAATTTGAAAAAAAAATTTCAATTGGAGAAAGAATGAAAGAGTAAAATAAATATTAAAAAAATAAATTAAAAAATTATTCAATATTTATTTTTAAAAATTATTTTGTAATTATCTTCTAAAATAAGCTTAATTTTATCAACTCATTGAAAAAATATCAAGGGCAACTAATTTTTATATATCTTACAAATCCGATCCTATTAACATAAGATACAATACCATAATATCTTTAGAGTTAATGCATAAAAATTTATCGAGAGTCTAGACATGACGCAATCGGACAAGACTGGAGTCTGTGTCTCCATTTTTTTTTTATTTTTTTATTTTTTAATCAGAAAAATAATGGATGAAAGTTTTTAAACCCGCGATTTTCTCAATCTTATCCAGAAAAATATTTATCAAAAGAAAAAAAAATAAAAAAATCTTATCCAGAAAAATAAAATAGAAATAAAAGGAACAAATTTCTGTTCGCACATTCAACAAATCCGAACAGTATAGAATTCAGCTGGCAAACGCAACAACTGGCGTTCTGTGGCCTTCATCAATCCAAAGCCACTGGTTGTTTTTGTGCTGCAAAAGCATTGGCGGCGGAACTTGATAAAATCCCTTGATTTTTTTGGTTTATTTTTTATCTTTTTCTAATTTATATCTTCGGTTTTTAATCTTTGTCAGTTATTGGGGGGAGAACTCCACAAAAAATGACAACAGAAGCTTTCCCACAATCTTGATAATTCAGCCTTCCACCTTTTGTGGTTCTTTCATTCTTATCGGATACTCTGTACATACCCTTTTGATATCTTTCTTTAATCCTTTCATTTTCTTTCTTTCTTCTGTTTAAATCCCTATTTTCGCTTCTTTTTCTAGTGTTTTTCGATAATTTTCTTGGTATTACCCCTTTTTATTGTTTATTTATTTGTAAATAAGTAGCTATGGCGTTGGTTGAGGCGTTCTTGGAGATTTTGAAAAGGCCCACAATTTGGGCGATGATTATAGGGTTGATACAGTTCTTAGGGCCTGTTTGGATTGCTTTTCTTGTGGGTGTAATGGTGGGATGGGTTTGGAAACCAACGTGGGCTAGCTTAGGGAACTGTAAATTTGATTTTTCAGCACCTTCTTCGCCTTCTGCTTCGGTTTCCTCGTCTGTTAAAGGCTTTGGTTCGGACCGAAGCTTGGTTGGGACTTCTTGTTTTGGTTGGGATAATGGACTGGTGAAGGAACAAGAAATGCCAAAAGCTATTGATGATGCTGTTTGCAGGTAAATTTTGAGTTTGATATAGCAAAAAAGTTGGATTTTAATAGCTTTTGTTGATTTAATTCAAATATTTTTCCATTGAGATATAGTTTTTATGATAACTTACAAGTTTTGTTCAAGCACCATTCACACGAACGGTCATGGATGCCGGAATGGAGCCACTATATGTCGCGGATTGGTTGAAATTATTGAATTTTTTTTCCCGAAAGAAAAAGTGCAAAAATATTGAAACATTTAAAATTGTCTTATCATTCCCCCTTGATAGTCCGATAAATTGGATTCTGACCCCATTCGTTCCAGATTATCGGTATGGAACATTAATTCATAAACGAACTGATGCATACTAGAACATTGGAAAGAAGAAGGCTGTTCCTATCAAGTATATTATTGATTTGGATTCTTGCTTTGAGATCTTGATGTAATATTGCTTGAGTTGGAAACGAATTCAAGATAATTATGCTCTATTTTCTTATAATGCAACTTTTGTTATGGTAATATGCATCTTTTGTTAATCTTGTGGATTTATAGAGTAATTGTTGTATTCCATTAAAAACCTTGATGCCAGATTGATCTAGGAAGAATGTGAGTAGCTTCATCCATTACTAACTTTCTCATAAAATATATATTACTTCTTCTAGACCGTCGGAGTTAGGAAAAGAAGAGAGTGGGCTTGTTACGAATGAGGATTTGGAACATTTATGCCATCTGGTTGAGAGAAAAGACGGAGGACCTCCTTGGAAGCGGGTAATGGAACGTTCAGCACCAAATATGAGCTACCAAGCATGGCAAAGGGATCCGGAGGTACGTTAGCTATTGTTTACGATCCATCTTCCTTGAACCAGTTTGTCTCGTTTTAGGCATAAGAATGGCTTTGGAACTTATTATATACGTGTTTCTTTATGGTGGTTTTTCAGACGGGTCCTCCTCAGTATTGTAGCAGAACGGTTTATGAGGATGCAACTCCTGAGTTATTAAGGGACTTTTTCTGGGACGATGAATTCCGACTGAAGTGGGACGATATGCTTGTACATGCTGAAATCTTAGAAGAATGCCCCACCACAGGAACTATGATGGTTCATTGGATAAGAAAGGTTGGGAAATGTGATTAGTCGTATAACTGTTCCGGTGTTTCATTTTGTTATCGTTTTCCCAAGCATTGATATGTGTATTTTCTTGTACAGTTTCCGTTTTTCTGCAGTGATAGAGAATACATAATAGGCCGTCGAATATGGGAGTCAGGAAGATCATATTACTGCGTGACTAAGGTCAAGCCCGAGATACACTTTAATTTGATTCGTTTCTCTGTCTTGCTATATTCTTTTTATCTGGTTTAATTTGTGTTGGTGGAATTATTTCACCTGAGGGAATTTAATAGAGTAATGATGAGCGTAGAAAAAGCTTTGTGTTTTTCCCAAATACTTGTGAAGGGCATGTTAATTGACTACAGAAAGCTGCCTAAATGGCCGAATAAGTACTATATCGTAATTGAATGAGACGCATCAGAAATTGAATTGGGCTATTCTTCTATATCTTAGTTTATCAAGATAAGCAGGAGTGCGAATGTAGCGTAGGGGCATAGGAGTAATTTTTTTCTGGTAAAAATTTACTTAACACCTTCAATATAATATTTATTTTGGAATTTTGTGAAAACACCTTTTCTTTTCGTTTCTTTTTTATTTTTTAATTTTGTATTAAATATCCGAGTCCTTTCGTTTCTGACCAGGGAGTACCCTGTGAATCTGTTCCAAGGAGAGACAAACCAAGACGTGTCGATCTTTTCTACTCGAGTTGGTTCATTCAAGCAGGTTAAAAAATATACATCATCTGCACTTGAACTCATGCAACATAAGTTCTTCGGATATACTTGTGTGACTGTAACTGATTTTGTTTATCATGAAATCCTTCTTTTTGTTTGAAACAGTGGAATCAAGAAAAGGAAACGGGCAGTTATCTGCGTGTGAGGTAATACTGTTCCACCATGAGGACATGGGAATCCCGTGGGAAATAGCAAAATTTGGGGTGCGACAGGGTATGTGGGGAACTGTAAAGAACATTGAACGTGGGTTCCGGGCTTACCAAAAGCATAGAGCATCCGGTGCACCTCTTTCCCATCATGCATTCATGGCTCAAATAAACACAAAACTCAATCTGGGCTACTTGAAGGTTCTAGAAGTTGCTAATGATTCATCAGAAGCACATTTAGTTGCCTCAGAGGATGAGAAACCTAAGGGTGTGAACTTACCAAAGCTCCTAATGATTGGTGGGGCAATTGCCGTTGCTTGTAGTCTTGACCGAGGACTCCTAACTAAGACACTCATATTCGGCGTTGCAAGAAAGTTTGCAAACATTGGAAGGAGAGCATGTCCGAGGACTAACTGAGGATGTTTTGTTTAGAATTTTAATACCATGAGGGTATGTTCTTGCTCTCACTGATAGAGAAAGGGGAAATATAGAGGCACAAAGTGTTCTAGAATAGATTGAAAGTTCATAGGTAATATTATGGTTGAACCTACATAAATATTTATTTGTTTTCGAGTTGAATTCTCTTGAGATAACATTTATAGATGACATTATTTATGAATCTCATTGGGAATCTTATGCTTCTCCTTTCTGTTCTTTCTGTCATTTGGATGCATATGGTTTGTTAGCTTTGATGACTGGTTGTTTGCAGTTGCATGTTTCTATCGTTATCTACATCGTAGTTATTTTCAAGCTTGAATCGCTAAAAAGGTTGGGTCGTGTATGTTTGTAACGTCAGTGTCTATGCCTTGGCCATTTTTAGGCTTGAACCAGAGCTTGAGTTGTTAAAACCATCGAGTCATAGCTGTTTTAGGTTTGACTTTTGAGCTAGAGCTTTGAGTCGTTAAAAGTCGGCAAAAATTGAAGACTGCATGTTTGTATTGACCTCTACATCACAGCCGTTTGAGCTTTAGCCAATTATAGAAGTCAAATCCATATTGCGTGTTTGTAATAATCTTGTTAAAGGTGTCAATATTACGTGTTTGTATTGATCGCTATGGCATAGCTGTTTTTGAGCTTGTAAGTTACGAGTTGTTCAAAGTTGAGTCAAGACTGCATGCACTTATCAATGTTTATAGTTAATTGTTAAAAAAAATTAAGTCGAGATTGTGTATCTATATTTGAGCTCAATCTCAGGGTAGAGTTTGAGTTATTAAAAAGAGTTGAGTCAAGATTAGATGTTCGTATCGATCCCTACGTTATAAATATTTTCAAGCTTGAACTTAAATCACTTGAGAAATTGAGCCTGTATAGTTGCATTGATCTAGCATGGATATTTGTAGCTTGAACTACATGTTGAGTTTTTAATAAACTCGAGTAGAGATTACATATTTGTATCTATTTCAAGTTAGAGATCAAATAATTGAAATGACAAGCATGGGCTACATGTTTGTGTTGACCTCCACATCTATAGCTATTTTCGAGCTTGAGTTAGAGCTTTTAGCTAATAGAACATTCAAATTAGTCTTCATGGCATAGCTAATTTAGGTTTGAGTCGTTAAGTATGCATGTTCATACTACTTTATATGGCATGATTATTATTAGACTTTAGCTTGAATCGTCAAAAAGATTATCTCAAAGTTATATGTTTGTATCAATTTCTACATCATAGCTAATCTAAACTTGAATTGTGAAAAAAAGTCGACCCAAAACTGCATGTTTGTATTAATCTTCACATCATAACTATCTTTTACTTGACTAAAAGTTCAAGTTATTTAAAAAATAAAAAATAAAGATAAAAAAATCAAGTTGAACTGCATGCTAGTATCGATTTCTACGTCATGCTATTTTCGAGCTTGAGTTAAACTTGTTAAAAAGTAGAGTAGCTAAAATTAAGCTAACTCAAAGTGTACTTTGAATCGATTACATGTGATAAATTCAATAGGAAAATTATAACTGAAATAACTTAATTATTTCATAACTCAAAATATTGATTTGGGGTAGAAAAAGGAAAAAGAAAACAAAAACAAAAAAGGGAGAAAGGAATAAAAGAAAAAGGGCCTCTTACATTGATAATACAACTAGAGAAGAACAAATCTATACATAATATTCTTCTGGCATTGAGTTATGACACCTAATTTAACTATAATTAGTAAAATTGCACTTGGAAAAATGAATATTAACCTATTCAAAGAAGAAGATTAATTTCTTAATGGCCTACAATGGTTTCAAAACACAATAAACCATCAAATTCTGGAGCCAACTTGATATCTGCAGCAGCTTTTAGATCTTTCCTCACTTTTGCCATTCTACCTCCACCTTCCTGCATCGTCATCATCGTTTTCGTCGTGATCATAATAAGAATAACAACAACAACAACAATCAACAATGCTCATAAAATGAAATATTATATGATAGGTGTAAAATATTAGGAATGCTATTTAAAGTTGGGTCCAGGATTCCTGAGTGCGGGTCCTAGACTCTCGCTATGTTGTATCTCAACCGTCCAACAGAAAAATATTTGACGACTCAGATTACATGAAGTTATGTACTAGTTTTGACACATGACATCCCTTACTTGTAATATCGTTGGGCAAATATAAACAAGCATGTTGTTTAATAGTTCTGCCCACTTGCATTTGATTGAACAAACTACTGACTTGAGCATTTAGAGATTTGCATAAACGTGTTTTATAATCCTAACGGCTTTTTTCGCTTTCGGGCCCTATTTTACCCAAATCGAATGCATAGACCAAATTAGCCCTGAAGTCCATCGACTCTAGACACATATCAGAAGATCAAGCCGGAAAGACCAAGAGAAAAAGAAAGCTTGAAGATAAAGAGAGTTAGTTTATTACCAAATTGTTTGGAAGATTTCTAGCAAAGAGATAGAGCCCCATTGCTGCAGCAGCAGCAGCTGGTGCTCTAATATAAACTGTACCCAAAGCCATTTTTCGTGCAGATTTCTGACTCCAAAATTTTATTTTATTTTTTTGAGCCTAGCTACATAAAAAAGTTTTTACAGAACAAAAGCTCTAAGACAATAATTATGGCTCAAACATTTCACGCTAACGAAAAATGTTATGACGAAGCCCAAAGAAAATTGTTATGCTGATTTATAAATGGAAATATAGAGAGAAAGAGATATCTATTGTAGGTAAATTAGAGATGCATGACAACAAGAGAAAGGTTTTAAGCTAAAAAAGGCGAAAAAATAAAGGCAAAACAACATTTGAGGAATTTTTCTGGATTAGCCATGATCTTTTGGCCATGTATCTATGAATGGATGAACATTAATCCATGAACCAAACAGATGGAGGCCAAAGCAAGCTTATTGCATCGATTTTCTTTCTTTTTTTGGGTGGATATTTTGATGGGAATCTTGCACGACTATTTTGCGAACAATTTTTAGTAATGCTTGACCCATCAAGATGGACTTCATTGGCACTTTTGAGAAAAGTTCCATAAACAGAATCATGGAAAGAAGTCAATTTAATTACCGACACAGTTTATGAAAGCGGTGAAAGATTTCAGGATGATTACCTCAACACTTTAGATTCATTACCTTAAGTTCAGCTGGTTCAACGGACACGAAACTTAATGGCACATGTGTAGTATTACAATTACAATTCTAAAAATCAAACGAATCACATAATTATCCCAAAATTTTATTAGGGAAGAGGGTTGGGTTTTAAGGAAGTCTAAAGCAATAAAGCACCATCTTTTCCTTTTTTGTCTTTTTTTTAAAGAGAAACGATTATAATATTCAAAGAGTATATTAATATATTAATAATAAATAAAAATCAATACAACATCAAGGCAAATCCTCATGAATCTACCACGCAGTAAAAACTCATCAACGAAAAAGTGAACCCCAAACTATACTATAGATCAAACCTATAAGCTTTAAATCATGAGAACTCCACTCCGCCACTTAGACAAGGCCTCATGGGCGATAAGAAATCATCTATTTGCTGACATGTAATTAGGTGGATTAATCAAATCGTCTCCGTGAAATACATGT